>PVJC01026402.1:0-24019 GCA_004026665.1 Murina feae
AAGTGGCTCCACTGAGATATTCCAAACAACACCTCGAGACCAGTGCCTGGCACATAGTAGGTACTCAACAAGTGCCTGTAATGGAATAGAAACTGCCTCTGGTGGTCCTTACAACAGCTGTGTTAGATCAGAGGAAGTAATATATTCTTTTGCATAGACAGGTAAACTAAGTCTTAGAGACAAAGACTCAGTAAGTCACCCAAAGCCATATTGCTGGTTAGTAGTAGAATACCATCCTTTTAGGGTCTCTGAATTTAAAACCCACATTGTTTTTCTCTCCAAAGCTGCCTCCTGGCCTTCACCCAATCTTGGACCCCAAGGACTCTGCCTTGCTTAAAATTTTGTTGGAATTCTTAAGAGATAGTTTTACACATGGATATCTTCTATTATATCAGTAAGCTAGCCCAATTTATGCCCTAAAGGAGAAGCCCAAGAAAGTGTATTTATATTACAGAAGGCTCATAGAAACCCCAATATTTATGTTCTTGTTGGGGGGTAAGTCAGCTCCCTAATCTAGGGCAATGAGTCCAAGGCCTTTTTGCAGATGAATTTTAGCAACTACGTAGGACTTGAAATTTATGAACCTGCACTGTTGCTGCCTTCTGGTATTAATCTCTTATCCTGCAAACACATGTGGCTGTCCTGTCCTTGGGATTCCCAGCAATTAACAAATCGTGGGATGTGCAGGTGGTGGCGAGCACTCAGGGTTGGCCTGGGGTTGGGAATTCGGTGGTGACTGAGGCCAGCCTGGCAGATGCCCTAGCGCTGTGGGACCCAGCACCTCCCAAGCTCCAGGGCATGCCCAGCTCCTCCCGGGCCCCAGGGCATGCCCAGCTCCTCCCGGGCCCCTGGCAACTGCTCCGGCCCAGAGAGACCCATTGGCTCTTAACTTTTTATTCGGATTTGTATTTACTCTGGTCTTGAGGTTTTTGTCTATTGGAGTGTGTATTTATTCTTGTAAGCTGCCCGAATCTTTTATAGACTAGGACTGGGTAGAAATAAATCAATACATCATAATAAAAGTTAAAAACCAGTATTAGAAACGCCTTTGGCCTTTGGTGTAAAGGTCACTTACTTAGGAGTCTACTACTTATCCCGAAATCTGTGAACAGTCACAGGGACAACCCGGTCACACTGCTGCAGTTATGTAGGATCCTCTTTGCTGGGACAGCTCGAGGAGCCGTCTCTCTGAACTTGGTCCTGTCTGCTTCAGGACACTTAGGTTGTCCACCATCCCTTCCGGGGTCCCTCAGCTCCATCTAGCCACAGAGGTTACCTTGGACTCCACAGGTGCAGGTCGGGTGTTTCAGATCCACACAATGTGGCCACTTCCGAGTTTACTTTTTCACTTTTTGCTTTCATATTAAAATGTAAGCTTAAGATATGAACTCTGGGAGCAGCCTCATATTTTTTAAAAAATAGCTCACTCTTCACAATATTTCCTGCTAGGCTAAGATGGGGTTTTTGGCAAGATCTATTACGAGTAAAACCAACTTTGAGATAATATTGATTTTAGAAATCTGGTGGTTAGAGATTATTTCTGTGGAAAAAGTATGACTTCCAGGCCCTATGAATAAGGCATAATCCACAACGTAAATTGTGGCATATAAATCTCCTGCAATTTGTTAGAGGTTTTTTGATGCATCGAGGAAACACCCTGAAAATCTCTCTAGAAACATCATTTCACGGTTCCCACTGCATTTTTGGGAGCCGTGAGACATAAATTTGGGACACCCCAGGTCTATAGAAATGATGTAGGGCAGCAAATGGTGTGTGGGCCAGGTCAGACGTGGGCCTAGAGTGAGTGGAGTTCTCCCCACTCGCGACCCGCAGTATCACTTTGATGCCGGATCGAGCTGATAGAGTGGACGGTGGCAGCAGCCTCGGGAGCTGGCTGTGCTTCTGGGGGAACAAAGAGGCCTTGTCCTTCGATATGGCAAATAGTACTGAAACATCTTGCATAAACTGAAAAAAACCCAACCCCACTCTGGTAAGCATTTGGACTCCTTCAAAGGGTTTCTTTTTTTTCTCTCACATACACACATACTACATTATAAAAAATCGTGTGTGGTTTTCCTAAGGGCACAACCAACTAATTACAATTTTAAAAGCTCTGTTGAATTAACAAGAGTCATATTTTGTTTGCTTTGCAGGAAAACCGCTGGGGTTGCTGCTGCTTTGAGATTTTTTGAAACATCAGCAGTTCTGATACCTTGACCCCTATGATGACTGGCGGCCTTGGGGACGTGGGGGCCACCGCACTTGAACTCAGAGTCTCTGGTTCCTGGGGGCCTCCCACCGCTCTGGTCGTGGGGGCACAGGCAAGCCTCACACCCCTCTTCTCACTTGTCCATACTCCATGGTAGTGCACACTTGGGAAGCTATCTCCCTGCTATCTTGAGTTCTTTATGTTTATTTCTTGATTTTAGTCATGACTAAATGCATTATGTCTGCTACTTCTCAGCTTACAGACACTATCATACCAGAAATTTCTTTTAAAACCTGGAGGATGAATTTAGAGGAAGAAAATTGCTTTCAGTCATTAGGTGATGCCTTTCAAAGAGGTGATCATATGGCCAAAAAAAATGCAAAGTCTGTTGCGCCCTTGAACACTTAGTTTCTTATTATTTTGTTTTGTCCTGAAATCGGGTGAATGCAATTGATAAATAGTTTGCTTTCTGGAACATAAGCTTTCTTTGAATCCTAAGGCACGAGGCCTCAGACATCCTATCTTCCGTTTATTCTGCATTTCCCACCAACTGCATCAGGTTCTCCCAAGTAGCTAATTCTATTTCAAATGAATGACACACAGTTTCCTAGTGCATTGCCCACTTTCCTCTGATTGAACATTCATCTGCGTGCAGGCTGCTGGTTTTGAGAGGTAGAGAAGGAGACATCTGTTTACAAGTGGGTTTTACAAACCTTTGGAATGATGTCGACAGTGACGAGAGCTCTTCTCGTGCTGCACTTGTCAACAAGGAAAGACAGGTCTGTGGGAGGACAGTGCTGTGCTTTGCAATGTTGAAGAGACTGGGAAATGATATTCAAGTAACGCAAACACTTCAAAGCCTCATACTTACCTACACGGAGTATCACAAGGCTCAGTAGTTGAGAAGAAAGAGCATTCAGAAGTCAAAAGTGCTTCTTGTTCCTGAGCTCCTGCAGCATTTCATCATGGATGTGGAGTAAAGGACATGAGCCCGACTGCCTTCAGCACAAAAAGGCACAGGGCCTTTCAGGAATGAGCTGGCGCCGTCTCATCATGAAGAAGAGGCCAGCGGAGCCACACTCACTCCAGTTACACGCCCAACACAAGCTCACCATCAGCTTCTTAACACTCTCCTCACTTCCCATGTCCACAAATCTGCTCTGCTGAGATCCGCTAAGACAATGTCTTTATTGTTGGCTGTAAATTGTTCTAGGCTCCTGCTGTCACAAAAGCAATGGAATGAACTAAGAATAACTTGGTGGCCGCATCACTGAGGGCAGTTTTAACTTGCATTGGCTTTTCGCCATCATTTCTCATATCCACCCAGTGAATCCGTATAGCATGCCAAGAACCACTATTTGAACAATGCCCTTATTTTCACATGGAAGGTAACGAGGAAGTAGAGAAAGAAGAAACTGTTTAATTTAGTTAAGGCCACATGATAATTTAGTGGTTGTGCTGGAAAATGGACCTTCCCTACCCATGGCTCCTACACCATGCTGCATTTCTCCTTTCCTTTGGCCCATGCACTTACCCAAGGTTGGCTTCTCCGGTTCCTGTTATGTGACTATGCTTAAAATGTTTAATTTAGTTTCCTTAGAAAAAAAGCCCCGTGACTGAAGTGTTATATTGCTGTGCTATCTTTAGCTGATGGTATTCATAGAGTCTGGAAAAATACAAGCCAGTGCACGCATTAATACTCAGCCCACAGAGCGCTGGCCTTTACTCAAATGCTAAATAAGACACAAGAGTCTGATTTGAAAGCCCGCGTGGAAGGCTTTTCTGTCCTGTGGTGTGCGCTGTCTATCAGGTCTTCTGTGTGATGCGCAGTTTGTGTCCCGCTCCCTGCCTCCCGTTGGCAGATAAACTCTACCACACATGGAAGAGAGCTCTCAGGCCAAATTTCTTTGCAAAATTAATCCACTGATGACCCTGCACTTAGTGGGTGTGATTTTTTTTCCAGAAAAGGTTTAGAGAGGAGACTCTATTTTGAAACTGGATCTCCTTTGAATTTGTAATTAAATTTCCACATTTGGATGGGGAGGCCTCCCCAAGCCCGCAGGGCACCTTTGACAGGAGAGCTGAGGGTGGTTTGTATGGTAGAGTTGATGATCACAGTAGAGTTACATGAAGGGGAGCATTTCAGCTCCCTGCTCATCCTGTTGCCTTCCTCCGGACCCCTGTGAGGCTGTTCCAGCCAGAGCCCTGATGGGCAGATTGCCTATTGGAAAGGAGGCTTTGTACAGCGAAGGAGTCAACCCTTCGCATGACCCATGGAAGCTAAGTCTGGCTAGACTGCAGCTATTGTGATAGATTTTTCCAAGAAGTCATTAGGACTTGAGAGCCTGTATTTCTTCTCCACCCTCTTAATGACGTGATATGGCTTTGCTCACTTGAATTAGGCAGTTGCCATTCCTTCGTAAATGGAGGAAATTAAGCACTGATGTGGCCCTTCCCACTGCCTGGAGAGAAATTAACTTCGCAAACTGTTAAGGGAAAAAGCATGCCCACATTTGTAATTTATAAGATACCATCACTTACGCAGAACCTGTTGCTATTTAAAAATCAGGAAGAACGGCTCATACTCCAGTTTGTAGCACAAAAACCCCAGAAATGGATTCTCACCTGAACTAACCTAGGGAATAGATTTCTAGGTTAAAATCGGATAATTCTCATGTTTGTCGAGTACCATAGGTTTCTTTTTAGTTGTTTATTTTTTGTCTGACAATATTATTTTGTTTTCTTTCCTCAAAGATGTAAATAGGCATGCTGCCATTGTCACCAGATACTTTGATGTGATCGTGTTTAGAAAGATGTGTGAATACTTTTCACCATTTTTATAAAAATCAATAAATATCGCAATTTTTTTCTTGTTTTAGAATAAAAATATGGATTTGATATTAGAGAAATGAGGGTCTTGTTCTATATTTCTTTCTTTCCTTATCCCGCCTGCCCCACTACCCTACCACAGCGATTAGGCAAGGGAAGCCAGCACGCATCCACGCGCTTGTTCAGCTGGCTGAAGGCCAGGTGAGGGACCCTCATTGGGAAAACTCATTTGGGAAAGTGTAATGACAGGGAGACCTGGTCGGTAGACTCAGTCCAGCTCTTTGTTCTCCGGCAATCCAGGTTAAGGGCGCATCACCACACGCCTCACTTCTCCCTAGCCACCATGCTCCCAGCCTTGCTTTTGCTCTTTTTTATTTTTTTACTTCTTTCTTTTTTTCTTAATTTAGAGTCAAAGTCCTTCTCATCCATCATCATGCTCCCTTCAAAGCCTTTTTAGGATAAAAATTGTATTTCCCAAAGGTAACTTACTTTCTGTCCTAAAGAAAACTTACTGCTGGGCTTACTAGATGTTCAATGCCTATGTTAATATTACTTCCTTGCATAGCATGAGTCTGCGGTTTCTCATACCAGAAGTGCTAGATATTTCTCCTCGCTCCATTTTAGTCGGGTAGTGTTTTATACAAGAAGTTTTTATATAAGTAGTTTCACCTTCCATGAAGGCTTATTACTCAACTACTACTTATTCAGAAGAGCAGGAAACGTCAGATACCTGAGTGTTCATATGCTGACCTACACGTGTTTGTAGTTGACTTCGCTGGTAGATGTCAGTGAGTCCTGAGGTGCACCTGTGTAGATAACAAATAAAAATGGATTCATAATGTGGTGATTGTGTATATCATGTGTATTTTTATTTCTGAATATCAGTTCATTCAGCTCTATTTCATTGTCTTATAAAATGTGTAACAGTCATATATATGTCTTATATTGAAGAATAAACATGGACCTTATTTGTCCCTTTGTTAAACAGCTCAATTATTCAAATAAGGGATCTTGGCAAATGCAATACAAACTCTCTCCTTTATAACAAATTCTGACATATTAAAGCCAGTGCCATTAAGAGAACAATGCCATACTCACAGGAACTCCAGGATCATCGCAGGAACATGGGCTGGTCCCACACAGGAAAACAACCTCTCTATTTGAATATAATGTACCAACACAGGTTTAGGGGTTTTTGCTATTCATAAAAAACTACTTACTGAGATACAAAGTGTATAGTGTCAGAGCAGTGTCTAATAAATTATTAAGGCAGTAATCAGTAGTTCAACTCTTTAATAATGTACCTTAGTGAATATTTCTCAAACACCACAAAGTATTTGCTTCAGAAAATCTACCATCAAAACCTCCAGTGTGAAGTGACTGACCAGCAGTCATTGGTGATTATGTTGCTACTGGTTGGAAATGCTGCTTTCACTGGTCAGCTCCAAGGGCAGCATACCTGTCTGAAGATGATGTCTGAGTCTATGAGAACATTCACATTTCAGCCTAGCAGTGACTGACTCAGTGTCAGCAAGGTCCCCCACCCCCACGTGGTGAGACAGTTCCACTGAATTTTCCATTGTCTCAATTGCAGGCAGAAGTGGGGCCTTCATGTTCTCATGTAAAGCAATCTCGTCCCTCTCTTTTGAACCCCAGTCTTTTCCCACTCAAATCCCCAGGAGAGGCAGGCATTGTGACTTCTTCCCCAAAGAGAGGAAACCTTACTGATAATCTGGGATACTGTGATATAATAAGAGCTATACATTTGGTCTTTGTTCCTGGTTCCTGGCACAGAACTCCTACATCCCTTATAATTTCCTAAGTGGTAGAGGAGAGAGGAACATCTGTTGTTGTTCATTACCAGCCCCTTTCGATCATACCTGAGTTTCCCCAACCGAGGTGATTCTCAGAGAGTGGGGCTGGATGCCAGAGGAACTAACCATGTGTTTAGTGGGTTGAAGCTTTCAACATCACATTCCACCTTTAGGGAGGGGAACGGAGCTGGGGATTGAGTTAATCACTAATGGTCAATGATTTTATCAATCATGCCTATGTAATGGAACTGTTATGAAAAGCCTATGCAAAAGGATTTGGAGAGTTTCTGGGTTTGTGACCAGGACACCTTCACATGCTGGAGAGTGGCTCACCCCAGACTCCACGGGGATAGAGCACCTGGACTCAGGCCTCTCCCAGAACCTCACCTATGTACCTTTTCATCTGGCCGGTCATTTGTGTTCTTTATTACATCCTTTACAATAAACTGGTGATAGTAAAGTTTCCCCCTGGGTTCTATGAGTATAACCTGGGCACTCACCACTTGTGATTGATGTCTAAAGTGAGGACAATCTTGTGGGACTGAGCCCTTAACCTGTGGGGTCTGTGCTAACTCCAAGAGGTTAGTGTCAACATTGTTTAATGGGAGAAAACCCCCACCCATTTGGTGTCAGAAATGTTATGAGAAGAGAAGTCGTTTTCCTTTACCCTCCAATGTTGGCACCAGGTAGATCCCAATGGACAGCTTTACCCTTTCCCAGATTCTCAAGACTAGAGCTTCAGGGCCTGGGCCTGGGAGATAAGAATCCATCATCTTCTTTTCTGGCATTCTCCTGGGGTAGAGTGGAGTGGGACGGCCCCTCTCACCATCTCCACAAAGGGAGGGTCCTGAAACCCACCTTGTCACTTCCTCTGAGCACTCCCTGTTCTGAAAGGGGAACCAACCCTGGCTCAGGACCCAGACACATTAGGAAGATATGTGCTTCTTGATGCCCCTCCCTCAGTAACTTGTTTCTATCACTCCTCTCACAGGACTCTGCTGGGAGCTTGTAACATAGGTTCCCTGCTTTGGGTACACGCAGGATCTCATGAAAGGGACTGATCTGTGTTGAGCTGGCTCAGGGCCTCAGCCTTTGAGCCCCTCATAGCTCACTCAGTTATTTCTAGAGATGTCCAAAATAATCTTACACAAGCTCAGAAGCCAGTGTGGCAGGGAGAGTGACTAGAGTGACCTCTTTGGCAGGATACCAACTACTCCAGTGCATCCCCCAGCAGCTGGCCTAGCCGAGGGCACTGCTTCCCAACACCCCCAGAGGCCAGTCCTCTCAGTACCAGCCATGTGGTGTTTCCTGGAGTCCCCATCACACCAACGCTATGTGCACAGCCACATGGCCACAAAGAAGTGCAGAGAATGCTCACTGTCCTGTCAACTCACTCCTCATGCTAATCACAACCATTAAGATCTCCTCATGAACTATTACCAGTTTCCAGTAGGTAGAGCGAAGTGAAGCAACAGTGTCTTCCCATAACTTCACAACTAGGTGGGTTTTGGTACAATGCAATTCAGCCAGGCTCAGGCTGATTGATGGATAGCAGGTACAGGCACAGTTATACAAATGGCTGTGTGAGCCCAGTGGAGCCCCATTTGTCTGGCCTTTCAGGCCCCCTGTATGAAAAGTCACTCAAGACAAATGTGACAATAGTTTAAAGTAAATCATAGACAAACTCATACGGTCAGTCCCAGCATCTCATGCCATTCTTCCTAAAACAATCTCTTTCAGCTTCTGCACTTGACCCCTCATTGAGCTGGTTGAGGAACATACAGGAACAGCTACAGATCCTCCTCTTTGTCCCTCTCTTCCATGAGAATTGTCTGCTTCAAAATACACATCTCATGGTGCCATCAGGCCTGTCTGAATTCCCAAATTGCTGCCTGTTCTCGTCAGTGACATCTCTGCATTGTAGAGTTAGCTAATGCTTATGAATCATCACAAGGCTATTAAATAAGTATGTTTCTGTCCCTCTTCACAGTCAGATGAAGCAAGTCCCTAAAGCAGGTATAGAAGAGCAAAGAATCTTGCTGCTCTAGGGGACCCTAGGGTCACACTCATTTCTTCAGAGGCTGCCCCTTCTGTGTTCACATTCTTTTTAAAAACAGGATCCTGCCCTTACCGGTTTGGCTCGGTGAATAGAGCGTCGGCCTGCGGACTGAAGGGTCCCAGGTTCAATTCCAGTCAAGGGCATGTACCTGGGTTGCAGGCACATCCCCAATGGGGGGTGTGTAAGAGGCAGCTGATCGATGTTTCTCTCCCATTGATGTTTCTAACTCTCTATCCCTCTCCCTCTCTGTAAAAAAATCAATAAAATATATTAAAAAAAAACCCAAAACACAAAAAACAAACTAGGATCCTGTGGAGAGTTGAACTAGTGATGAGCAAACACCCTTCTTAGATGACCATCTGCTTTGTACCTCTCATTCCTCACCCCCAGCTTTAGGCTGGTGAGTACTAGCTGTTACACACTTCATTCTTCACAGAGTCTCTTGGATTTCACAATTGGTGTCTTGGACTTCAGTCTCTTTCTCCTTTAATCCTTCATATTGATGATAATTTTATCTTTTAAAACTCAAATCTAATTATAACACTTTAATGTTTCAAGTTTAAAACTTTAACCTAAAAATACCCTCAAGCTCCATAGTGTCATATTTAAGATCCTCATGTATTAGCATGGTTTATCTTACTTTTCAACATCATTCACATTTCCCCAAATGTCCTGACTCTAAAGATACAGGAGTTATTTCCTAGGCCTCAGCAGAATAATCATATAGCATCTCTGATCAAAGTAGGTCAGATATAGATCTCTTTTAGCAATACCACAGTTGCTAAAATTTTGAATTTAATGTTTTTAGACCATTCAGGAACTAATAAAAGGTTCAGACTATTTGTGCTGTTATTTCTCTTTTTTAAACCTATTTTTATTGTTGATAGCATTGCAGATATCTTCCATGTTCCCCCAGCCCTTACCCACCACCCCCAGGTCTACCCTGTTGCCCATATCAATGTGCTATGCATATAAGTATATAAGTTTTTTGGATACATCAGGGTATCTCACTCTGTTCCATGCCTCCATGCTTTGGGTCATCTTTAAAAAATATATATTTTATTGATTTTTTTCAGAGGGTAAGGGAGAGGGATAGAGAGTTAGAAGCATTGATGAGAGAGAAACATCGATGAGCTGCCTCCTACACATCCCCCACCGGGGATGTGCCTGCAACCAAGGTTCATGCCCTTGACCGGAATTGAACCCGGGACTCTTGAGTCTGCAGGCTGACGCTCTATCCAGTGAGCCAAACCAGCTAGAGCTCCATTTTTAATTTTTTGAGGAAACTCCATACTGTTTTCTATAGTGGCTGTACTAATCTGCATTCCCACCAGCCATGAACTAGTGGTTAGCTATTTCTTCAGACTATCTGTTCTCTTATTTCTCATTTTTTAACTTTTAAAGATTTTTTTATATACTTATATATTTACACATTTGTTGCTTGCCAGCGCTTGCTATTTGTTGATTTTTTGATGATAGTCATTCTGACAGGTGTGAGGAGATATCCCACTGTGGTTTTAATTTGCATTTCTCTGATGTAGTGACTTTGAGCATTTTTTCATATGCCTCTTGCCTTGTATGTCCTCTTTGGAGAAATGTTTACTCAAATCTTCTGTCCATTTTTAAATGGGATTGTTTGTCTTCCTTTTGCTGAGC
This sequence comes from Murina feae, assembly GCA_004026665.1. Classification (NCBI taxonomy): domain Eukaryota; kingdom Metazoa; phylum Chordata; class Mammalia; order Chiroptera; family Vespertilionidae; genus Murina; species Murina feae. The sequence goes on from PVJC01026402.1 coordinate 10,568, forward strand.
TGCATGAGTATTTTATATATTTTGAATATGAACACCTTATCAGATGTATCATTGGCAAATGTGTTCTCCCACATAGAGGTTTCCCTTTTCATTTTGATGATGGTTTCTTTTGCTGTGCAGAAGCTTTTTATTTTGGTGTAGTCCAATTCATTTATTTTTCTCCTTAGTTTCCTTTGCTCTAGAAGATGTATCCTAAACATATTGTTATGAGAAACATTTGAGATTTTACTGCCTATGTTCTCCTTTAAGATTTTTTATGGTTTCATGCTTTACATTTAAGTCTTTTATCCATTTTGAGTTTATTCTTGTATATGGTATAAGTTGGTGGTCTAGTTTTATCTTTTTGCATGTGTCTGTCAAGTTTTCAAAAGCACCATTTGTTGAAGAGACTGTCTAGACTCTATTGTATGTTCTTGCCTCCTTTCCCAAATATTAATTAATCATAATGGTGTGGGTTAATTTCCGGGGTCTCTGTTCTGATTCATTGGTCCATATGCCTGTTCTTGTGCCAGTACCAGAGTGTTTTGGTTATAATGGCTTTGTGGTGTAGTTTTATGTCTGGTATTGTGATCCCTCCTACTTTGTTCTTCTTTCTCAAGATTGCTGCAGCTATTCAGGGTCTTTTATGGTTCCATATAAATTTTGGGGATATTTTTTCTAGCTCTGTGAAGTATATCATTGCTATTTTTATTTATTTATTTATTTATTTATTTATTTATTTATTTATTAAAATATATTTTATTGATTTTTTACAGAGAGGAAGGGAGAGGGATAGAGAGTTAGAAACATCGATGAGAGAGAAACATCGATCAGCTGCCTCCTGCATACCCACTACTGGGGATGTACCTGCAACCAAGGTACATGCCCTTGACCGGAATCGAACCTGGGACCCTTCAGTCCGCAGGCCGATGCTCTATCCACTAAGCCAAACCAGTTAGGGCTACCATTGCTATTTTAATAGGGATTGCACTGAATATATAGATTGTTTTTGGAAATATAGACATTTTAGTGATGTTAATTCTTCCAGTCCATGAACATGGTATATGCTTTTGTTTGTTTGTATCTTCCTCTATTTCCTTTTTTAATGTCCTAGTGTTTTCCAAGTATAGGTCTTTTACCACCTTGGTTAAATTTATTCCTAGGTATTTTATTTGTTTTTGTTGCAATGATAAATGGGATTACTATTTTAGTTTCTCTTTCTGAGAGGTCATTATAGGTGTATAAAAATGACACCAATTTCTGGATGTTGATTTTATATCCTTCTATGTTGCTGAATTCATGAATTAAGTCTAGTAGCTTCCTGGTGGAGTATTTAGAGTTTTATATGTACAACTAGGGGCCCAGTACACAAAAATTTGTGCACTCGGGAGGTCTATCAGCCCAACCTGTGCCCTCTCGCAGGCTGGGACCCCTCTGGGGATGTCCACCTGCTGGTGTGCCTGGTCAGCCTGGGTGAGGGGCTGATGGCTGTTTTCAGGCTGGCCAAACCCCCCAGTGTGGATCCTTACCCCATTGAGGTGTGGCCAGCCTGGGAGATGGGCTGAGGGCCGTTTTCAGGCTGCCCACAGTCCCTTCAGATTTTGGATCCCTACTGGGGTACCTGGCCAGCCTGGGTGAGGGGCTGATGGCTGTTTGCAGGCTGGCCAATCCCCCCAGTGGGATCTCTCACCCCATTGGGGTGTGGCCAACCTGGGTGACAGACTGAAGGCTATTTTCAGGCTTTCAGGCTGCCCACAGCTTCCATTGACCCAATGTCCCAGCAAGGCTGACTGGAAGCAGGTTTCTGGGGTTTATTTATCTTCTATAATTGATATTGTTCTTTTAAGCCGTGGCCTAGGCAGGTAAGGAAGCCTCCTGTCTGCTTCAGCTTGTGGTTTCTATAATTGAAGAAATGTTGCCTTTGTAGTCATGCCCAGGCCTTCTGTTTGGTTCAGCTCCAAAGCTTCTATAATTGAAACAATGTTGCAAGTATGTTGCCTGGAGCACAGAGAGGCCCAGCTGGCTGGCAGGTAGCTTACTCCTGCTGTAATGGAAGCTGCCTGTTTACTCTAGATCCATGACTGCCAGCCTCCATCTTGGCTGGGTTAATTTGCATACAGCCACTCTGATTGGCTGGTGGGTGTGGCTTAGGCATCCTGTAGAAATGGTCAATTTCAATATTACTCTTTTATTAGATTAGATTAGCTCGAAGTAAAAAATCTCCTTCCAAAAAAAGGTATTTGTGGATGAGTCACTATGCCTTAAGTATAACTCCTTGTGTACAGTTCCTCTTGGCCCAAAGACAGGTAAACTAAAGAGAAACTTTATTCCTCCTCTAACACACCTACACATAAGACATGATGATGGACAGGCATAGGACAGCCACTAAAAATATTCCTCTTTAAAATGAGGGAAAAGAAACAACATACACAAATCACTGGTCCATAGCAATTATAAAATTTAACAGGATAAATGTTGGGAATTTCTTATTAAGACTCAACTGTACCCTTCCCCAGGATTGATTCATGATGTCTCTTGAGTCCACCCTTCAGGCTTTTAATTTTAGCCTCTGAGCCACTCTTCCTTTTCCGTGGAAACTAGTCTGTATGTGCAGCTGTGTAGATTCCTTAGCCTACTTTTTACAGTAGAAATTTGAAAAATACAAAGCCCCGTGTCCTCTTTGTGCTTTCTTTACCCATTTTAGTATAAGCTGGTGGTATACTTGGCAATATGAATTTTTAAAAAAATTTTATAAGTATCCTGTGAATTTGATTAGAGTTGACTCCATTAGACAAAGACCAAACCAACACATCTCTTTAAGATATACTCTTCTTTTCCTTGAACTTCTGCTGAGCCTCCTGAGGAACAACATTCTCAAATATTATAGGGAAGCTCTATTGTTTAAATGATTCTCTGATGCACTGTCTTAAATATTTCTGAAGTGTTAACAAAGAATTTTAAAAGAGAATTTAAAAATTCCAAACTTTCAAAAATTTTCATGATTAGACCATGCTTTCTTCAGAATGTGCTGAATTTGATCTTTACCTAGAAGTCTTTTCTTAATTACTAGTATAGTGTCATTTGTTGTCTTCAGAGGCTGGAATTTTTAATTTCCTTTTTTAAAAATATATTTTATTGATTTTTTACAGAGAGGAAGGGATAGAGAATTAGAAGCATTGATGAGAGAGAAACATTGATCAGCTGCCTCCTGCACACTCCTCACTGGGGATGTGTCCCACAACCAAGGCACATGCCCCTGACCAAAATCGAACCTGGGACCCCCTCAGTTCCAGGCCAACATTGTATCCACTGAGCCAAACTGGTTAGGGCTTTCCTTTTCATTTAAAAGTCCTTTCTTTAGTTCATCTCTCTCTTCTAAATTTTATTACAAGCAGAAAGAAGAAACCAGGAAGCACTTTCAATAGTCTGTGGAAGTGTCCTTAGCCCAATTGCACAGTTTAGGTAAGTTTTCTATTTTCCCCATTATTGCAGATGACAATGTTGCTAAACTTTCTGACTTTATATAACAAAGATCATTTTTCTCCAGTGGCAAACAACATTTTCTTCAAGCCCTTACATTCTCCCTGAAGGTCATTAGGATTTCACGAAACATTCTTCAAGGCTCTTCAGGCTTCTCATCAACACTCTGCTCAGCTTTCCAACTTCTCTCTACAGCTGTTTCTAAAGCCTTTTCTCGTTTTAGGTTTTTGTTGTGGTAGCACTCTACAACTTCTGTTAGCACTGTACAAAAGCCTTATTTAGAATTCTAAAGGTTTATACACACTCTTTTTTTCTGTCTAAAATATTTTCTGCTATTCTTATCTACTGCATGAGCACCCAAATCCCACCACATTTCCAAATCCAGGACAAAGCCTTATGTACTTGTGACATCCTCTATATGCTTCTTATAACAGTTGTAACACTATTTTCTAAGCTTAGGCTTTTTTTTTTTTTTGGTAAGGGGGGTCTGGCTCCCCTCCTCCTGTAAGTTTCTTGAGTATAGATCATTGGGTCTTATTTTTGGCATAATTATCCTTTTCTCTCCAAGTTTCAACAGAGATACTTTTTGTAGTGAAAGAATAATTATTTTGCTGGATTTGGAATGAGAACATTTCAACACTATTAACAAACTTATTGAATAAACTTTCAAAAATATTTAGAATTATATTTTTCTTTTGGTGTAGACCCTTTCCCCCCCATTTTCCTTCTATGTTTCATCAAGTGATTAATGGCAAAAGTGCAGAATATTATAAATAAGTGAGATTTTACTTTACATTTGTATTCATAATTAAAAAAATATTTTCACTATACATATGCTTGAAATTGTGTCAACTTGAGAGAAAACAATCCAACAAGGATATTCATAATTCTTGCTAATTAATGTTTGAAACTTTCCCCCTCAATTACTTCACACACCTGTTCACTATAAATTTCCTTGGCAATTTTATACCATAATAACATTGCCTAGATGTTAGATGTGCACATGAGGTTTTTCTGAATTTTAATTATTTTCAAATTAATTTAAATATTATGAATAATTCCAAACTTACCCATATGTTTAATAAAGTTGAACTTTAAACTTCAAAAACTATGAAGTTTTCCTAAGGTTTCAAGAGACAACATATGGTCTGCTTTTATAAATGTTTTAAAAATAGTTTTTAAAAATTATTTTACTGAAAATTGTCCTATTTGTTTCAAATCTTATCATTATATAGTTTGCAGCCTTTCTTATACGCAGCAATTCAGAGCCTTCCAAAGTGAAACATGGGTTTTGCTACTCTGCTAAGCCTACCTTTTGCTAACTTCTCTTAAGTCAGATTCCATAGTTTTGGTCACTGTTTTCCAGTAATAGTTTTCATTTTCCTTTGTCTCACTCAGCAGTCCTTTTGCTTTAGGTTGTGCTATCTTAGAAATTTGGCTAACAGCCAGAAGCTTCATAAAACACCAAATGTTTAAGGCATTTCCAACATCTACTTTAATAAAAGTGTAATATTGAAATTGACCATTTCTCCAGGATGCCTAAGCCACGCCCACCAGCCAAGCCAGCCAATCAGAGTGGCTGTATGCAAATTAACTCAGCCAAGATGGAGGCCGGCAGCCATAGAGGCGGGTGAGGTGCAGGCGGCGAGGTGGGCGGTACGGGTGGTGGGCTTGGGGTGGGCGGGATCCCAGACTGTGAGAGGACACAGGCCGAGCTGAGCTGAGGGACCTCCCCCTCCTCATGTATTGTGCACTGGGCTCCTAGTTAGGACATAAAAAGAACAAATCAGATGGTAATTGTTTCTGTTGTGTCAATCTATTGGGACTTGTAATTTTCAAAGTACTTGTAGATCACAGGGGATCTTGTTCATATTGGCAAAATGAGATTTCCATGTTTCTCACAGTAAGCAGAAAACAGTGTTTGCTCTTTCCCCTTTATATAGTAGTTTGTGTTGCATAGGAGCTTAGGCATTTTATGAGTTATCGGCAGCTATAATATGGTAACACTATAAAGGTGACTGGGGGACAAAATAACTAGGCTTAGATGGGCATATATGGCACATGAACTTTCTGAATTTAAAATTTTCTAGGTATGGACCTTCCTTAGTTTATTCTATTTAGTGTCTGTTGAGCATCTTGATATTTCTATAAATCTCTCTCTCTCTCCCTCTCTCTCCTCTCAGTCTCTCCTCTTCCATTAAGTTTATGATGGCATGCTTGACAATATCTAAGGTTCTGTTTATTTTTCTTCATTTTATTTATCTTTGTTTCTTCAACTATATAACTTCAATTAACTTATTATCAAGTTTGCTGATTCTTTCTTTTATAAATTAAAATCTGCTGTTTAGTTCCTCTAGTGAAAATTTTACTTCAGTCATTACTTTTTAACTCCAGAACTACTAATTTTTAAAAATAACTTCTAGCCCTAGCCTGTTTGGCTCAGTGGATAGAGCTTTGGCCTGTGGACTAAAGGGTCCCAGGTTTGATTTCGGCCAAGGGCACATGCCCGGGTTTTAAGCTCCATCCCCCCAATAGGGGGTGTGTAGGAAGCAGCCAGTCAGTGATTCTCTCTCATCATTGATGTTTCTATCTCTCTCCCTTCTCTGAAATCAATGAAAAAAGAAAAAGAAAAAGAAAAACAGATCCAGAGACAGAGAAACATCGGTCAAACCATCAAACCTTAGGGAAGGTAGGAAGGGTGGGTGTAAGGGGGAGAAATCAACCAAAGGACATGTAAGCACGCATATGGGCCCAATCAATGGACACAGACAATGGGGGAGGGGGTGCGTAAGGGCATAGGTCGGGGGGAGTAATGGGAGGATAAGGACACATATGTAGTACCTTAATCAATAAAGAAATTAAAAAATATATATCAGCAGCCTTAAAGGAAAATGCAGAAAAAAATAACTTCTATTTCTTCATTCTTATACTCTGTGGTGAGACATTATTCTCATATGTTCCATTAATACTTTGAACATGGTTTTCTGTAGTTCTAAATAAAATTTTAATAGCTATTTAAAAGACTTTCTGATAAGTGCTCAAATCTGGCTTCCTTATGAACAATTTCTATTGATTACTTTTGTTCCCTTTTATGAGTTACTAGAGGCCTTGTGCACGAATTTGTGCACAGATGGGGTCCCTCAGGATGGCCTATGAGGATCGGATCCCAGCTCATGCCCCAGCCTTGCAGCCCACAGCCCCACCTGGCACCCTGCCTTGACCTGGCGCCACCCCCTCACCTGCTTCACCATCTGCCTGTGGGATGATCAACTGGGGCCAGGCTCCTCCATCTGGTTCCCTCAGAGCCAGGTGGTGGCCCTGCCCCTGCTGCTGCTGGTTGCCATTTACAGGGTTATAAGTGGGGCCATCAGGCCCCTGCTCGCACCCACCGTGGTCTGGCGCCACCTGCTCACCTGCTTCACTATCCCACCGTGGTTCCACTCTCCTTGGGGCTCATCAGGACCAGCAGCACCTCCACTGGTGCCCACTGCCAGTGCCGCATCGTTGACACCCACCATGTTCTGTGCCACCCCCTCCCTGATGGTCAGCGCATGTCATAGTGAGCAGTCAAACTCTTGGTTGAATGACTACCCAAGGGGACAATTTGCATCTTAGGCTTTTATTATGTAGGATACTTCCTTTTTTCTTTTAGTGTCTCATTATTTAGGTTGAAAATTGGACATTTTAAATAATATAATATAGTAAAAGGGGAAATCAGATACCTTCCTCCTGAAAATTTATTGTTGTTGCTGTTTTGTTGTTGTTGAAGATGATGATAATGTCTGTTTAGTTACTTTATTAGACTGATTTTGTAAAGTCTTTATTGCCTGTTACTTGTGACCACTTAAGTCTCTGCTCAGTTAGCTTAGTAGTCAATTAATGATCAGACAGTGATTTTTGTAAATGCCTCAAACAGTAAGTCTTCCACCCTTTGCTGAGGGGCTCTTTTAGTGCATTGGAGCACATCTTCAATGAAAGGCCTTTAGGATTCGTGACTTTGCCTTCATTTTCTGCTCACATAGGCCACAAGGTCAGCCGTAATTAGAGCCCTAAAGAGATTCGGATTTTTAAAACTCTTTCCTACCTTCTTATGTACATAGCCTTGCACATGTACGTGGCTTCCTATATCCCCTAAAATATGTCATAGTCTTAAGTTTTTGGCTAGCCTCTTGTTTACCCCAACTGAAAATGCCACCTAGGCAGCTGAGATATTAAACAATTGGTTGTTTTTGATTAATGCCCTGGGGATAGAACTTTCCCAACTAAAGGAGTTCTGATTCAGGTCAAATAATAACAAGCCCTGAAAATGGGGATTTCCCAGGAAGCTGGCAGAGGAGACTAATACTGACAGTGCTCTCAAGGTAATGCTTTGTGGAACTTCAACCCAGTATGCCTCCTTTCATGACTACTAAGCTCATAGTTTTTAATACTGCCACAAACCTGGGTAAAAGAGAATGAGAATAAAGATAGTTAAAATGCTGCAAAGCTGACTATACATTAATATTCAGCCATTCTTGAATAAACATCTTTTGGATGTTTATAAGTCATTAATTAATTTTCAGAGTTCTGAAAAGGTTGATCTTTACCATTTTTAAGTTGATGTTCAGAGTTCTGATAAGATTGATCTTTACCATTTTTGTCAGTGTTTTGTTTTCCTAATGGAGCCATGGATACTCAGATCCTCATTCTACCATTGTGGGTCACACCCATTTTGATGTTGTCACCTCAGGGAGTCAGTTGCTTTCCTTCCTTTTCCAGACAGGCGTAGCTAGGACACGACCAAATGACCCAATCCTGATTAACAGAGAGGAATTATGCTATAGTAGTGTTTCTCAATCTAGAGTTCAAGAAACACTAAGTGTGGGGGTTAGTGTATTTGTTTTAATTTACAATCAATTTAAAATGCATAGTTTTGTAAAGTATAATGAAAAATCAATTGCTAATAAAATGAAATAGAAAAACGAAACATTCAAAACACAAGCCCCATTTTTTACTATTATATTCAACAGACATAAAATTATACTTTAATAAATACAAATAAAATAAAAATAAGAAAAAATAGAAAATATGTATACTCTTGATTGAAAATCTGCATATAGGCAATCCATATGGAAAATAGCTAATATTCCCATTCCTTTAATAGCTTTATTGAGATATAATTGACATAAGATAAACCATACAAATTTAAAGCATAGAACTATGGAACCATCACTACAAACAAGATAATGAACATAGCCATCTCCCTCCAAAATTTTTCCTTGCCTCTTTGTAAGGCTTCTTCCAGCTCTTCTAGCTTACTCCTGAATTCCATTACACATGCTGATCTATTTTGTAACAGATCTAACACTGATTTGTTTGAATTTTCCAGAATTTCATATAAATAAAATCACATATGTATTCATTTTTCACGCAACATAATTACCTTGAGATTTATTCTTGTACTGTAACATCAATAAATTAATTCTGCTGGGGCTAACCAGCAGACCCTGAGCCACAGATGAATGATTTACTCTGACACAGGATTGCTGTGAAACAGAGGGCTAAGGTTTTGCCTGGTTAAAGGAACCAGACAGCCTGAGCACCTGCCTCTTCAGACTTTTATTGTAACAACAGTTTGAGATAAAGTTTATCTTTTAAATATAATCAGTAAGGTATGTAATCTTGGGAGGGTACACATGTCTGCAGTGTCCTTTAAGCAAGGACACCTAAAAATTAAGCCTAAAGATTCTGGTAAACACCTGAGGGTCCGCATGTACACACACTTGTTTGGAAAGGTCAAGGATGGTCCTTTGGCCAACTCCCCTAAGTCAGAATTCTGATAAACAGGGGCAGGCGCCTTCAGCCAACTTCCATTTCTGGAATTTCCTCCTTCCAGACTTTCTATCCGAGTCTCCCATGCTTCCCAACATAATTCATGTTATATCATTAGCTCATTTATTTGTATTACTGAGTACTAATCCATTTCATGGAGACACCATCTTTTTTTCTAAATTTAATTTTATTGTTTAAAGTATTACAAATAATAGTACACATCTCCCGTTTTTCCCCATTCACCTTCTTCCAGCTTCCCCTCCCCCGGAACATTCCCTACCCCTTCCTCCCTCCAGTGTCTTGTGTCCATTGGTTATGCGTATATGCATGCATACAAGTCCTTCGGTTGATCTCTTACCCCCCCCACACACCCTTCCCAGCATTCTTGCTATAGTTTGACAGTCTGTTTGATGCTTCTCTGCTTCTGTATCTATTTTTGTTCATCAGTTTATAATGTTCTTTATTATCCATAAATGAGTGAGATCATGTGGTATTTTTTTTTCACTGACTGGCTTATTTCACTTAGCATAATGCTCTCCAATTCCATCCATGCTGCCGCAAATGGTAAGAATTCCTCCTTTTTTACATCAGCATAGTATTCCATTGTGTAGATGTAATACAGTTTTCTAATCCATTCATCTGCTAATGGGCATTTAGGCTGTTTTTGAATCTTAGCTATGATAAATTGTGCTGCTATGAACATAGGGGTGCATATATCCTTTCTGATTGGTGTTTCTGGTTTCTTGAGATATATTCCTAGAAGTGGTATTACTGGTCAAATGGCAGTTCAATTTTTAATTTTTTGAGGAAATGCCATACTGTCTTCCACAGTGGTTGCACCAGTCTACATTCCCACCAGCAGAGATGGAGGGTTCCTTTTTCTCAGCATCCTCTCCAACACATGTCATTTGTTGGTTTGTTGATCATAGATATTCTGACAGGTGTGAGATGGTACCTCATTATTGTTTTGACTTGCATCTCTCGGTTGAGTAGTGACTTTGAGCATGTTTTCATATGTCTCTTGGCTTTCTGAATGTCCTCTTTTGAAAAGTGTCTATGTAGGTCCTTTGCCCATTTTCGATTGGATTATTTATCTTCCTTTTGTTAAGCTGTATGAGTTCCCTGTAAATGTTGGAGATTAAACACTTATTGGAGATAACATTGGCAAATATGTTCTTCCATGCAGTGGGCTTTCTTATTGTTTTGTTGATGGTTTCTTTTGCTGTGCAGAAGCTTTTTATTTTGTCTATAACTTTTCTATACACCAATAATAAACTTATAGAAAAAGAAATTAAGAAAGCAATCCCATTTACCATTGCAACAAAAAATTAAGATACTGAGCAATAAACTTAACCAAGGAGACAAAGGACCTTTACTCAGAAAATTTTAGGATGTTAAAAAAAAGAGATAGAGAAAGACATGAACAAATGGAAGAATTTATCATGTCCATGGATTGGTAGAATCAACATCATTAAAATGTCCATACTACCCAAAGCAATTTATAAATTCAATGCAATCCCTATTGAAATACCAGTGGCATACTTCAAAGACCTAGAAAAAATTTAAAAAAGACCCTGAATAGCTGCAGCAATCTTGAGAAAGAAGAACAATATTGGAGGGATCACAATACCAGCTATTAAACTATAATATAAAGCCACTGTTCTCAAAACTGCCTGGTACTGCCACAAGAATAGACATATAAACCAGTGGAAGAGAACAGAGAACTCAGAAATTGATACAAGTCAGTATGCTCAGTTAATATTTGACAAAGTAGGCAAGAGCATGCAATGGAGACAAGACAGTCTCTTCAAATAAATGGTGCTGGGAAAACTGGACAGATACTTGCAAAAAAATGAAACTAGACCACCAACTTACACCATAGACAAAAATAAACTCAAAATTGATAAAGGACTTAAATGTAACATGGGAAACTATAAAAATGTTAGGAAGCCATAGGTAGCAAAATAGCAGATATTCGTCATAGCCATATCTTTACTGATACAGCTCCCAGGGCAATGGAAACTAAAGAGAAAACAAACAAATGAGACTACATCAAAGTAAAAGGGACACCATCCTTTTATTTTATGCAATGACCTGTTGCTGGTCATTTAGGTTGTGCTTAAATTTTGTCTGTTACAGATAAAGCTGCTATTAACATTTACCTACAAGTCTTTGTATGAACATATGCTTTTACTTTTATTTTTTTAAAATACCTGGGAGTGGAATGTCTGGATCATATGGTTGATAAATATTTAAGTTCTTAAGAAACTACCAAACAGATTTTGACATTAATTGTGACATTTGACATTTTCACCAGTTTCCTCAACATCTTTGTCAATACTTGGTATGGTTAGCCCTTTTCATTTATCCATTCTAATAGATGGGTGGTGGTATCTCATTGTAGTTTTAATTCGAATTTTTAATAACAATTTAATTTGAGTGTCTTTTTTTGTGGTTAAGTTTTTTTTTTGTTTTGAAGTTCAACTCATCAACTTGTTCTATTTTTATCTTTGAATTTTTATTTTTAAAATCTCTCTCTTTTTTTATGAATACCCCAATTAATTTATTTGCTTAGTGGATAGAGATATGAAAAACATGGAAAAGTGCACTTGTTACTTACTAGACATATGATTAATTCTTTAAAAAAATTATTTATTAATTATTACATACTAGAGGCCCAGTGCATGAAATTTGTGCATGGGGGAAGGGTGTCCTTTAGCCTAGCCCGCATCCTCTCCAATCTAAGATCCCTCTCACAATCCAGGACTGCTGGCTCCCAACTGCTCACCTGCATGCCTGCCTGATTGTACCTAATCACTTCTGCCTGCCAGCCTGATCACCCCCTAACAACTCCCCTGCCAGCCTGATTGAAGTCTAATTGCTCCCCTGCTGGCCTGATTGCCCCTAACTGCCCTCCCCTGCTGGTCTGGTCATCCTTAACTGCCCTCCCTTGCTGGCCTGGTCACCCCTAACTGCCCTCCCCTGCTGTCCTGGTCACCCCTAACTGCTCTGCTCTGCTGGCCTGGTCACCCTGAACTGCTCTCCCCTGCTGGCCTGGTTGTCCCCAACTGCCCTCTCCCATAGGCCTGGTTACCCCAACTGCCCCCCTCTGCAGGCTTAGTTCCCCCCAACTGTCCTCCCCTGGTGGCCTGATCACCCACAACTGCCCTCCCCAACTGGCCATTTTGTAGTGGCCATCTTATGTCCGTATGGGAGAAGCCATCTTTGACCACATGGGAGAGGCCATCTTGTGTGTTGGAGTGATGGCCAATTTGCATATTACCTCTTTATTATATAGGATGTGTCCTTATCCCCTTATTATGCCCCCCTGAATCTCCCCATTCATACCCTCAACCCCCTGTTGTCTATGTCTATTGGTTAGACTTATATGCATGCATATAAGTCCTTTGGTTGATCTCTCCCCCTTACCCCAACTCTCCCCAACCTTCCCTCTGAGGTTAGATAGTCTGATCGAAGCTTCTCTGTCTATGGATCTGTTTTTGTTCATCAGTTTATGTTGTTCATCATATTCCATAAATGAGTGAGATCATGTGATATTTATCTTTCTCTGACTGGTTTATTTCACTTAGCATAATGCTCTCCAGTTCCATCCATGCTGTTGCAAATGGTAAGAACTCCTTCTTTTTTACTGCAGCATAGTATTCCATTGTATAGATGTACCACATTTTTTAATCCCCTCATCTACTGATGGGCACTTATGCTGTTTCCAAATCTTAGCTATTGTAAATTGTGCTGCTATGAATATAGGGGTGCATATATCCTTTCTGATTGGTGTTTCTAAGTTCTTGGGATATATTCCTAGAATTGGGATCACTGGGTCAAATGGGAGTTCCATTTTTAGTTTTTTGGGGAAGCTCCATACTGTTCTCCACAGTGGTTGCACCAGTCTGCATTCCCACCAGCAGGGCACTAGGGTCCTTTTTTCTTCACATCCTCACCAGCACTTGTTGTTTGTTGATTTGTAAATGATAACCATTCTGACAGGTGTGAGGTGGTACCTCATTGTCATTTTGATTTGAAACACTTGTATGATTAGTGACTTTCAGCACGTTTTCATATGTCTCTTGGCTTTTCTTTTGTCTTCTTTCAAAAAGTATCTATTTAGGTCCGTTGCCCATTTTTTGATTGGGTTGTTTATCTTCCTTTTGTTAAATTGTATGA
>PVJC01026403.1:0-24020 GCA_004026665.1 Murina feae
AGGTCAGTGGCATCTGAGCTTAGGACTGAGCGTGGACCAGATGGACAGTCACTGCCAGATGGCAGAGGAAGAAACATTGGGTGGGCTGTAGAGTACGGCCATCTTCCCTATAGAGCTGGCGTTTGGCTGGGCCTCAAAAGGCAGGATTTGGGCACTTGGAGAGAAAAGTAGGACTTCCAGCTGGAGAAGAGGTGGGAGGGGGACTTGGGAGTCAGGCATTCTGAGTTCAGAGTCCTGCCCCTCTTTCCTGTTTGCCTCATAACCTTGGGTGAGGGGTTTGTTCCTCTGAGGCGCAGATGCTTTTCCGGTGCAAGGCTGTCCAGAGGAGGGCATGGGATGTGTATATGTTAAAAAATCCAACAAAGTGTGAGGCACAGTGTTGGTGTTCAATATTTATTTTATTTTTATTTTATTAGTTTCGAGCAGAAAGGGAGATTTGGGGTTTAGCAGCCATAGTGTGGACAAAAGTCTAGGGTGAGAGCTCCCTGGATCTTTTCAATACCCAGGGTGCACCTGGTGTCCTCAGGCACACTGGGGTTTCATTCACCCTCCCTTCCTTCCTGGGGGTAGACTGGGCACCCCAGGCCTGCTCCCCTGGCTATCTCCGGAGCTGGACCCCTTTGAAGTGCCCTGCGGGTCTATTTTGAGAGCTGAGCATCTCCCCCCTCCCCTCCTCTCTTCCTGTTTATGAAACCCTGATCCCTCCGGATCCCTCTGGCTCCCCTGGCTGGAGCTCAGGCAGGATGTGACTGTGGACTTGGTGGAGCCCAGGGAGCCTCAGGTGTTGGAGGGAACTTCCCTTAGATTGGCTAGGGCAGGTAGCCCACCCTCCCAGCACCTGGGACCCTGTGATGAGGCTCTGCCCCTTCTTCCCGACCCAAGGTGACACTGCAGCAGGACTGCCCACTAATCCAGGGAGAAGTCTTGTTGACTGTGTTCCTCTGCCTCTGTGGCCCATTTTGCTTCTAGAAACAACATCTCGTTTTAACCTTTGTTTCACAGAGGAGGAAACTGAGGCTCAGCTAGAGAGAGTTTGCCTGTGAGCATTCAGCTAGTGAGTGAGCGGTTGTTTTTTTTAAAATATATTTTTATTGATTTTTTACAGAGAGGAAGGGAGAGGGATAGAGAGTTAGAAATATCGATGAGCTGCCTCCTGCACACCTCCCACCAGGGATGTGCCCGCAACCAAGGTACATGCCCTTGACCGGAATCGAACCTGGGACTTTGAGTCCACAGCCCGATGCTCTATCCACTGAGCCACACCGGTTAGGACAAGTGAGCGGTTTTTTGTGTGTTTTTTTAAATATATTTTACTGATTTTTACAGAGAGGAAGGGAGAGGGATAGAGAGTTAGAAACATCGATGAGAGAGAAACATCAATCAGCTGCGTCCTGCACACTCCCAACTGGGGATGTGCCCGCAACCAAGGTACATGCCCTTGACCGGAATCGAACCTGGGACCCCTGAGTCCGCAAGCCGAGGCTCCATCCCAAACTGGCTAGGGCCAAGTGAGCAGTTCTTAATGTCCCTTCCTGCACTCCTGGCCTCAAGCCTCTTTTCACCCCCATCTCTCTACACAATGTGCCTTTTTTCCCTCCTTTCTGTCTGGCGAACTCCTGTTCCTCCTCAGGGTCCTACTGGACTGCCCTCTCTCTAGAAGGTTTTCAGACCTCACCCTAGGCAGGTAGTTACCGCCTCTGGCCATCCACAGCACCTAACAAGCTCTGTCGCCGGCAGTTGTGTTTTGTTATCATGTATTTATTTTGTGGAGCTACCTGAGATCAAGGCTGGCTTCTGCCTCAGTGTGTGCTTCCTAGTGTGTGGCTCCTGACATGGGGATAGAGCAGGGGGCCAGGAGCTGTGGGTGCTGTCCGCATGGAGGCTGCTGGCTGGCCTTGCAGGGCGGTCAACGATGAAATGCTGAGGAGTGTAGGCTTTGATTTTGCTCTTAGCTCTCCCTGTTTTTAACCGTGTGGCCTTGGCCAAGTCACTTTCTGAGTTTAGTTTCCTCATCTCTGAAATGAGACTGAGACACAGGGCGTGGCAGAATCCACACCAGCAACGATTGAAGGAAAGAACAGTCTTACTCCAGTAAATTATTGGAGGCACAGTTCTCGCTGTCACTCCATGCCAGTCCTGGCCTAGTATCTGAGGCCAGCTTCCCCGTCAAGGAAGCCTGGAAACTGTGAGCCCTCCTCACCTGCCCAGAGGCATGCTGGGAGACAAGTCAGGGGACATCCGTCCTACCAGAGGGGCAGTGCCTGGGAGGCCCTGCCGATACTGCCCACTGGGGAAGGGGCTGTTGGTATGCGTTAGGGCCAGGGGTTGGCAGGTAGGCTTGGGCTGTAGCTGGTGGAGGGAGGCCTAGGGTGAGGACCCCAGGGACCAGGGATCAGGCGGGGTCTCTGGTCTTCTCAGCTGCCTTGTGGGAGGAAGTAAATAAGAGGAAATATCTGTAGCGGGGAATGGGCCAGGGACCAAAGGATGTGGTCTGGTGCCTGTCCTACCCCTTCTGCCATCCAGAGGGCTCACGGGCCCTGCACATAGCCTTCAGCAAAGGCACTTCTGAGACCATTTCCTTCCTGTTGCCCCTTCTTGTACCCTGCTCGCCACAGCTCGTCTTCCTTTGCTTCTCAGGGACTCGAGGGTTGGGGCGGCTGAGGGCTGTCCCAACCCCTAAACTCCTGCCTCAAGAAGCTGGGTGCAGTGAAAAGCCTCAGTCTAGGAGGTGTCTTCTACAAGCCCAGCAGGCATCATGAGACTGTTTTATTGGAGGCCCTGTGAGGACTGGAAGGGGAAGTCGGTGTGTACGTGGGGGGGGAGGGGGGGGGACGTTTCCACATAGGGGATGTCTGTGGAAATGGTTTCCGATCATCGGCCTGTGTGTATTTGTGTGTGTGTGTCAGTTCCTGTGGGTGTCCTGGGGTGAGTGATGTGGCAGGGTCACGTGGAAGGGGGCTGGGCTGGTCAACCCCTGCCCCAGGCTACCTGCTCCTCATCTCAGACCTCTGTGGGTCCTTGCCAGGGCCTTCAGCCCCCTTGCCCATCCCAGGGCCCTGGACTGTCAGGCTCTTCAGGGCTGGGCTGGGTGTGGTGGTGCCTGCTCTGTGGGCTATCGTTCTGGGTGGGCCTAGCCATGGAAAGGTCACTATGAGGGAAGGAGTGTCTGTGCCTTAGGCTTCGGCAGTTAGAGCCCATGGCTTGCTGACTTCTGCCCCTCATTTTCTCAAGGAATATTTGGGGGTCCTAGATGCCCACTGTGTCAGTGCCTCATCACCTGTGACTCTGTCTGTGTTCCAGTCTCCCCTCAGGATTAGAGGAGACAAGTAGGGGTGTGTCCCTGCCCCCTCTCCTCATAGTCATGGGCTTGGGGTCTACAGTGTTCCCTCCTCAGCAAGTAAGCCTGACCCATCTTCTGTCCCTCCTCCCTGCAGAGGGGGAAGTGAGAAGGAGGGGGTCAGGGACCCTGCCTTCTTTGCTAGGAAGGCTGCAAAAGCAGAAGTAAGGGGAGTAATGGGGCCCTCTGGCCACCAGCTTGAGCCCCACCATGCAGACCCCGGCAGATTTCTCCAGATTCGAGAGAGACTCACTCTCCTGTCCCAGAAAGGTGAGCGGAGGGTTGGCCTGCCTCCAGCAGTGTCTGTCACCATAGCTCTGGGCAAGGAATGGGTTTGGGGGTAGCTCTGTCCCCTGGGGTTTCCGGGTGACTGCCTCTGCCTTCAGGGAGTGTTCTCAGCCACAGACAGACAGACGTGGAGGCTCAGGGTGGGGTGGGCAGGGTTTGCTGTGTGGCTCTGCCTGTCCCACCCAGGGCTGCGCGCGGACCTGATTAGCTTGCAGCTTTTTGTGACTGTTCAGTGCACCATGACGATGGGGCTGGCCTCTGAGGGTCAAGACCTGGAATGGGAAGTTCCTGGACTGACCCTAATACTGAGGGAGGGGCGGGCTTGGGTGAGAGAACATGGCTCTGGGTGACTTACCTACCCACCCTTTCCTGGCATTTGAGGCCTGCCAACCGCAGACCTAGCAATAACCAGGGGAAGGACTTAGGTTCTGCCACCACTTTACTTTGAGCCTGGGTGAGTCACTGTCCTCTAGGCCTCAGTTTCCTGCTCCGAAATGGGCATACAGCTTTTGGGATATTTGGATGAGAATCAAAGTCATCAGATTGCACGCAGATGCTCCTCTCAGCCCACTGCCTTAGTCCTGGTCCCCCCTCAGACGTGAAGGACCTCAGAGATGGGTCTGCCACAAATACTGGACTGTCCTCCCAAGTGCTAGGGGTTTGCAGGTGATATCCTCTCCTCCAGGCAGACCAGCAAGAACCAGAGCTCTGCCTTTGAGTCCAGGGTCTGACTTTCTGAGTACCTGGGTGTCTTTGCTGCCTGTGTGTCTGTCCTGGGTACCTGTCTGTCTACTTGGGCCTCACTGACAGGCTATCTCTGTTTGCTGCCCACTTGCCACTGTTGTTGGGCTCTTGTCTGTCACTGCTTGGTGAGGGCCTGGCTTTACCTGTTGGGTTCATGTCACGTGTTAGATGTCTGTTGGATCATGTCTTTTTCTGTTTCTGCCTGTTGAGTACGTGTCCCCATCTGTCTCCACCTGTTGGCTGTACGTCCCCATCTGTCTCTGCTTGTTGGGTCTCCATCTGTCTCTGCCTGTTGGGTTCATCTCCCCATCTATCTTTGCCTCTTGAATGGGTCCCCACCTGCCTCCACCTGTTAGGTATGAGTCCCCTCCTACCTCTGCCTGTTGGATATGTGTTCTTTCTACCTCTGCCTATCCATCCCTGCCTTCTGGGCATGTGTGCCCTCTAGTCTCTGCCTGTTGGATGCCCACATTCATTAATCTTCACCTGTTGGGTGCTGGTCTCTGCCTGCTGGGTGCCCCTCTTTATCTGCCTCTGCATGTTGGGTGCCTGCCTCTGCCTGCTGGGTGCCCCTCTTTATCTGCCTCTGCATGTTGAGTGCCTGCCTCTGCTGCTTGAGTGTCCTTCTTTATCTGCTTCTACATGTTGGATGCCTGACTCTGCCTGTTGGGTACCTATCTGTTCCTCAGCAGTTGGGTTGGCATGGGGCTTTCCTTTGCCGGCCCACAGGGAGAATAGGGTGGAGGGCCAGAGGGCAGCCCTCAGTCAGTGGGGGAGAGAGAGAGGAAGGGAACGCGGTGGAGGGTGTAGGCCTGGAACTAGGAAACCACAGGCCCTTAGTGATTGGCGGCCCAGGCCCAGCCCCAGCCCCCGCCCTCACCCAGCACATCCGCCTTGGGCCCGGCCACCTCTGAGGCAGCCCCGGAGGCTGCCTGCTCCTGCCATGGTGCCTTGGCCCTGCTGGGCGGATGGAGCAGGATCCCAAGCCGCCCCGTCTGCGGCTCTGGGCCCTGCTCCCCTGGATGCCCAGGAAGCAGCGGCCCAGGATCAGCCAGACCTCTCTGCCTGCCCCTGGCCCTGGCTCTGGCCCCAGGCGGGACTCGGTGAGTGTGGCCGGATGAGTTGTCCCGGCTGAGGCCCTTGAAGCAGGTGCCCAGGCAGCCAGTTTGGCCTCAGCTGGGCTCTCCTAGCCCAGGCCTGGCCCTGCTGGGTGACTGGACTCTGCCCAGGCTTGCTTCCTGGGGAAGCGAGGAGGCATTTCAGGGCTCCAGGGTGACACTGGAAGATTGGAGGGACGGCAGAAGGTCTTGGAACAACTGCCGCCTGGCGAGGGGTTTCTGGTAGATTTGTATGAAGGAACTTAGGGAGGGTGGGGCATGGAGTCTCCGGCCTTAGCTCCTGCCCACCCAATTTGGCATTTACTGGGTTGGTCTCTGGTGACTTGTCCTTCTGGCCAGTGGAATCCTGCCACCATCCTGTCTAGGAAAAAAAACCCAGTCTGCCAACCCAACATGAGAACAAACTCTACTTCCTATTGTGGCAAAACCAAAACTTTTACGGCAGGGGGAGGGGAGGACCTGAGGCAGGTCCCTGGGCCTCAGCCAGAACCTGGGATTGGCTCAGCGTGGCCATGCCTGGGCATCCATTTGGGCCCAAGCAGGCCGGAGTGTCAGGAGCAGTAGGAGCAGTGCCTCACCTGACCTGCACCTTGAGCGTTTGACCCTCCCTGGCCTTTGAAGCCCTTTGGTATTGATGAACCTGGAGGCTGGTCTCGTCGGGGCAGTTGTCTGTCTGGCCTACAGGGCCCTGACTGCTGGGAGTAGACTTGGAAGGGGACCATGCCCTGCGCTTGCCCAGATGGGGCTCTCCGTGCCCACCCACTCTATCCCTCCATCAGGATGAGGGCGTCCTCAAGGAGATCTCCATCACGCACCATGTCAAGGCTGGTTCTGAGAAGGCTGACCCGTCCCATTTCGAGCTGCTCAAGGTTCTGGGCCAGGGATCCTTTGGCAAAGTGAGTCCTGAGCCCACACCTGGGAGGGCAGCACTGGTCATGTCAGGGGTGGGGGTGAGGGGTCACCTTGGGGCTCTGAGGCCCTGAGGGCAAGGGTGGATGGTCAAGAGGTCACCTTAGGACCCAGGGAGGGCAAAAGGTCAACATGGGGCTCAGGGAAATAAGAAGTCAGCGTGGGACCTGGAGGATGGGGGCTGGGCCACCCCCAGCTCCTCCTCTGCTTTTCCCACAACTGCCTTCTCAGGTCTTCCTGGTGCGGAAGGTCACGCGGCCTGACAACGGACACCTGTACGCCATGAAGGTACTAAAGAAGGCAACACTGAAAGGTGAGTGGAGGGCCCTGGCCGGGGAGCCCGGTTGGAGGAGCATCCTGATGGGCCAGGGTTGCGGGTTCCATCCCTGGTCAAGGCGCATGTGGGAGTCAGTGGGTGCGTGGATGGTGGAGAAGCTGATTGATGTTTCTCCCCCCTCCCTTCCTCTCTCTCTCAAATTAATAAATAAAAATTATTTATCCAGGCTGGGCACAGGATCAAGGGAGACAGACCAGCTCTCCAGGGCCTTATGGAAAAGACAGGGTCCATTCAAAAGAAAAGACTTCTGGGGTTAACTGCATCCCCACCCCCACGCCCCACACCAATGACCGTAACTGAAGGCGAATGTCTGGAAGCAGGCAGGTGGGGCACGCAGTGCGTCTGTGGTGCGGGCCTTCAGATATCAGCGTCAGGTTGCTTGGACCGAGCCCTTCTGCCAGCATAGTTACTTCAAGGTGTTAGGAGAGTCTGAAGGAGACCTCTCGGGTAGAGAAAGGTGTGAAGCTGCTGAGGGGATAGGATAGGCTGAGTCAAAGTAGGGGCACAGAGATGGATGGCAGAGAGGTTCAGAAGGGAGCCTGAGGCAGGGCTAGAATGCCAGGACTTAGAAAGGGCATGAGGACAGTTGGTACGGCCTTTGGGCTGGGCAGTGACCCTCTGGCCAGCCTGGGAGCCAGCGTAGCCACCGACCAGATGGAGTGGGCCTGGGATATGGGGGGAGAAGGGGTTTGGAAGTGTTAGCCTTGGGGATTTTACGGGTCTGTGGGGTGATGTAGCTTTAGTGCCCCAAGGCCACCCTGCTAGGGTGGGAGTCGTTCCCCAGGAGGGATGGTGGGGGCCACATGGGGAGAGAAAGATGACAAGACTTGGTTCCTGCTTGGAAGGGGCTGGAGAGGCTGAGCCGTCCCTGCAGTGCAGTGCGATCGTGGCTGTGACTGGGGATCTCAGGGAAGTGGGGGTGCAGCCTCCTGGGGTGGGCGGGTAGGCTCACATAAAGAGTAGCATTTGAACTGCCATTTGAACTGCGTCTTGCAGGATGAGTTGGGAGTTGTCCAGACTGAAAATGGGAAAGGAATGGGACCCCAGGAAGGAGGAACGGTTTGCCAGAGCTAAATTGTAGGGGCAGTTTGAAAATGTAAGGCGTATTTGGGAAACGGTTACTGGAATAGTTTACTCCAGCATGATACCTGTCATGTCTAGTGAGGGAAACAAAAACATTAAAACAGGGTGAGAGGTGCTCTGAGGGGGAAGCAGAGCACTGCTAACTCAGCTAGGCACGTTCAGGAAGACTTCCTGGAAGAGGTGAGGCCTAAACTGATCAAAGAAGAAACTGTTGATCAGAATTGCCTAGGGACTTTTTAAAAAAATATTTAATTGCTTCCAGAGAGGAAGAGAGAGGGAGAGAGAGATAGAAACATCAATGATGAGAGAGAATCATTGATTGGCTGCCTTCTGCACACCCCACACCAGGGATCGAGCCTGCAACCCGGGCATATGCTCTGACCGTGACTCCTGGTTCATAGGTCAGTGCTCAACCACTGAACCACACCAGCCGGGCGGGACATTTAGTCTTTAAAAAAAAAGTATGTGGGGCTGTCTGCTCAGACCCATGAGTCTGAATCTGAGGCCCCAGGAACCTGCCTTTATAAGTAGCTCCCTAAGTGACTATTTTCACCAGCCCCGACTGGAATTGGGGATTTTTATGCAGAGAGGGGGCTAGGGAAGATGCCCTGGAGGAGCCCTAGGGGCAAAGGCGGAGGGCACACAGAGGAACGGGTTGCTCGGACTGGCTGGTTGAATCGCCCTGATGGAGCATGGTTGGAGATGGGGCCAGAGTGTTGGGCAGGGCACCAAGGGCCCAGCCCTGGACACTGCCATGAAATGTGAGGAACAGGAGGAAAAGAGCCCTTCTCTGCCAGGGGCTGGGAGTGGCTAGACTTGATGACCTCCTTTCTCCTCTGGCCAGTGCGTGACCGCGTTCGGACCAAGATGGAGAGAGACATCCTGGCCGATGTGAACCACCCCTTTGTGGTGAAGCTGCACTATGGTGAGACTGCAGACCTTCCCGAGTCCCACCCTCCCTGCCAGCCTTTGCCCTTGCCCATGGGCTGCTGTCTTCCCTGTACATTGCCAACCTGCCACCTGGCAGGCCAAGGGAGCGAGGGGCAGAGCAGCCGGGCTCAGCTGGCTCCACCATGGCCTTTTCCTCTCTCCCCAGCCTTCCAGACTGAGGGCAAGCTCTATCTTATTCTGGACTTCCTGCGTGGCGGGGACCTCTTCACACGGCTCTCCAAAGAGGTGAGCTTGCACCCCACTACTAGAGGGCCCCAGGATGGAGCTGGAGGACAACAAGGCCTCCCATCCCAGGGCTCTGTGGCCTGGACCTGGGACCACCCAGGCCTGTGTAGCAGTCTCTGACCCAGGAACCTACCCTGGGACAGAGTTCACATTCTCAAAGCCTCTGAGAGTTTTGGTGGGTTGAGGAGGATCAGGCCTTGGATCCGATGCCACCGAGATGCTGAGGAGCTCAGTGTGGCTGTCACCTGCCCCCTCCATTCTTCCAGGGCTGCCTTGGGCTGGGCATTGAGAACGGGAGAAGCCCAAATTCACCCAGAAAGCTAGATACTGTAATGTTACATACCATGTGTCAATCCAAAGGATTTTTAACTGACCTAAAACAATTGTAGCCAGGAATAAAAATGGCCATTAGTACAATTCAAACTATAGAAGAGAACCAGACTTAATTTTTAAAATGTTGTTTTAATGTTTAAATAGATGATACATTTATATGATTGAAAAGAAAAATATTGAGAAATTTTCAGCCCATTTCCCTTCACCCCACATAGGTAAACTTTTTAAAAAAAATATTTTTATTGATTTTAGAGAGGAAGGGAGAGGGGTAGAGAGATAGAAACATCAGTGATGAGAGAGAGTCATTGATGGCTGCCTCCTGCACGCCCCCTAGTGGGGATCAAGCCTGCAACCCAGGCATGTGCCCTTGGCTGGTATCAAACCTGGGACCCTTCAGTCCGTAGGCTGATACTCTATCCACTGAGCCAAACCAGCCAGGGCAATAAGTAAACATTTTTATTGGTTTCTTGTTTAAGATTTCCATGTCTCTTTGGAAATACACACCATTCTGATACATGTTCTGAATCCCAAACCCACATTTTTACATAAAAAGTGCTATTTTGGCTCTGGTTGGAGTGGTTCAGTTGGTTGGAAAGTCATCCAGTACACCGAAAGTCACAGGTTCGATTCCCAGTCAGGGTACATACCTAGGTTGTGGGTTTGGTCCCCGGTTAGGGTGCGTACAAGAGGCAACCAATTGATGTTTCTCTCTCTTCCTTTCCCTTCTTCTCTCTGAAATCAATAAATATATCCTCAACAAGCGTTTTTTAAAAAGAGAATTATTCTGTGAACTGTTCTGTACCTTGCTTTTATTGAAGACAATATATCTGAGAGATCGATTGTATCAGAACATGGGGAAACTTCTTTTTGTAGTTCATGGCTGCACAGCACTGGGTCTGCAGGGAGAGGCATCGCTCCCGTCTGCTGCTTGACCCTTGGGATGTTTCCAACCTTTTGCGATTTCTAAGCAATGCCACAATGAGTGACATGTACAGTCATTTCACACTTCCAACCCCTTTAGAAGGAGCAGAGTGGATGGTACTGGGGTCTCTTAAGCGTCCTCCTCAAGGTGGACCCTCAGGACCAGGAAGCTGCTGACTGCCCAGGGCCCCAGCTCCTGAAGAAGAGGCGATCCCAGCTGCAGTCCCCTCCCTCCTGTTGCAGGTTATGTTCACGGAGGAGGACGTGAAGTTTTATCTGGCTGAGCTGGCTTTGGGCCTGGACCACCTGCATAGCCTGGGCATCATTTACAGAGACCTCAAGCCTGAGAAGTGAGTGCAGCTCCAGCCTCACCCTGGCCTCCCTGGGGAGTGCAGAGGCAGGTCCCGGGGCCTCTCCTAGGACAGGGCCACCCCAATGGGTGTGGGTGTGACTCTCCCCAAGAAAGTTCCTGTCCCATGAGCTGCCCCGTGAATGGGTGGGTACAGTGGAGTGGTGGTGGCAGCAGGCTTACCTTGGGGGACTGTTTAATCACTAGTGTTGCCATTACCAAGGGCCAGGCACCTCCATGAAAGTACGTTGCCTATCTTTTTCCTAAACCAGTATGACATCTAAGATGCTACCATTAAAGGTCATTCCTCGATATGGCTTCTCTGGAATTTTCCTTAACATCTAAATATTCTCCAACAGTAACTTGGGAGTCAGGGGCAAGTGCTAAGGTGGAATGAGCTCTGGCTTTAGAGTTAGACCCAAACCAAAACTTGTCTCTACCACGTACTAGTTCTATGACCATGGGGAGTTCCTTAGCCTCCTCAGGCCTTAGTTTCCCCTTTGTTAAAATGGGGCAATAATAGTACCTACCTCACACAGTGTTTCAGGGGTTAGCAAAGAAGGTAGCCAATACACTTGCATAGCACTGCCAGCACCCGCCCCACCCACCCATTCGTCAGATGCTTCTGGGTGGATCATTTCTGGGCCAACCCCGACAGCCCCCGTGGTATCATCAGAACCCATAAGGAGCCACAGCTGAAGGGCCCTGACTCTTCTCTCTTCGTTACAGCATCCTTCTGGATGAGGAGGGCCACATCAAACTCACTGGTGAGTGGAGGGCGCCTGCCTCCTCAGGTCCCAGAGGAGGGCAGGATGAGCTCTTACTGGGCTTGGGCTGAGTGCTAAGGATCTGTTCTTCCTATGTGACCAAAGGCACTAAGATGTGGTTAGAAGCCCAGGTTCCAGACCTGGAATGGCCTGGGTTTGAACAGTGACTCCCACTGTGCAATAGTGTGCAAGTCTCCCATCCTCTCTAGGACTTAGCCTACTCTTTTTTAAAAATAAATTTTTATTGATTTTAGAGAGAGAAGAAGAGAGAGGGGGAGAGAGAGAGAAAAACATCAATTAGTTGCCTCCCGTACCCACTCCGACAAGAGCCCTCAGCTTATTCTTGAATGTCCTGAGGGTGATGTCCTAAGGCCTCTGGGCAGGGAAGTTGGGGTGCAGGGGGTGATGGCAAAGAAGGCAGGGGTGTCCTGAAGATGTGTCCTCTTGCTCTCCTTGCCACAGACTTTGGCCTGAGCAAGGAAGCCATTGACCATGAGAAGAAGGCCTATTCCTTCTGTGGGACGGTGGAGTACATGGCCCCCGAGGTCGTCAACCGCCAGGGTCACACCCACAGTGCAGATTGGTGGTCCTATGGGGTGTTGATGGTGAGTACCAGGCCATGGTAAAGCAGCCAGCTCAGGCCTCAGTTTCCTCATCTCTACAGTTAGGGCATTGATGGTCTGTAAGGCTCTTCTGTCCTCTCATAGCCAGACTGGCCTTGCCCTTCACCCAGCTGCGGTTCCCTTCCTTGGGAGGATTCCAGGTTTGTCCTCACCTGGGTGCCCCGGCCCGGGCTGGGCCTCTCCCCAACTCCGGGTCCCTAATACTGCTCCTGGTGTTCTAACTGACAGAGGGGGGAGGGACAGACACAGTTTTGATCCTGGTGAGCCTCCAGCAAGCCAGCGAGAATCCTGAGAAGGTGGGGGGCATGGGAGATGGAGACCAGAGACTGAATGGACCCTTGTCTTCTGCAGTTTGAGATGCTGACGGGCTCCCTGCCCTTCCAGGGGAAGGACCGGAAGGAGACCATGACACTGATTCTGAAGTAAGCACCAGCTCCTTCCTGACCCCTCAGGGTCTCCTCATGCCGGGCCCCAGTTTGGGGGCCAGAAAGTACCCCAAACCTGCCTCAGATTTCCCCATTAAAGACACACTCCTCTGGGTGAAGCATTGTGCTTTCCAGAGCCTCTTGTTCGTCCACCAGGGCCTGTGGGAGGCGAATCCCAGAATTCTCTGGGAGGTGAGCTACTGGATGGCTTGTCTGGCATGAGCTGGAAACTAGACCTGGACAAAAGTGGGAGGGAGATGGGGCCTCTGGGGTGGGGCTCAGCCCTGATGAGACCCGGGGGCTGTTTCAGGGCGAAGCTAGGCATGCCCCAGTTTCTGAGCACGGAAGCCCAGAGCCTCCTGCGGGCGCTGTTCAAGCGGAATCCTGCCAACCGGCTCGGTAAGCAGCCCCAGCTCAGGGGAGGGGAGCGGGGACAGCTGCGGCCTAGGCCACGGGGCCATATCTGGTGCTGAAAGGGACCGTTGTCCTTTGTGTAGGCAGACAATACTGCTGGCCACCCTCCTTTTTGGCTCCATGTGTGGTATTCGGGGCAGCGGGGTGACCTGTGTGTAGGGGAAGGCAGGAACTGAGTCATCCCCACTCCCTCTGGGGCAAGGACAGAGGCCTCCACACAGCTCCTCGCCACGGCTGCTGGCACAAGAGGAAGAGCATGAGCTCAGGCAGCAGAAGGCTCAGGTCCCAATCCCAGCCCCATGCCAGGTCCCCACTGCCTGGTGTGCAGTGGTCCCTCCATAAATATTTGTTGAACAAATGAGCACCATTTATGAGCTATGTGACTCAGGTAGTTGACTTCACCTCCCAGTGCCCCAGGTCCTCATCTTCCGATTAAGGATGATCTCAAGCTCTGTTGATTAAATGAAGTCTCATAAACATGTCTGGTGTGTGCTAGTTGCTCAATATATCTTGGCTCCTGTGTTCACCTGAACCATGAACCAGGTCCTTGGGATTGAGTGGAATGAGGGCCTGTCTGGTGACTGACAAAGGCAATAAGATTAGAACAATAGAGATGATGCCTGGCATGAGAGGAGGTAGAGCCCTCTGCAGATCTTGGAACGAGTCCAGCCTCTATCCTGTGTGGCCTTGGGCAAGTTGCTTAACCTCTCTGGGCCTGCCTTCTTTTTGCAGTCACATTAGAGCTTGATCATAAGCGGCCCCAGAAAGTGGAAAATGCTGGGTGGGCAATAGGCCTCGTTGATGGCTGGGTAGATTTGGAGCAGGGTGGGCCCATCCTCCCCAGTGCTGCCAGTGGACTGCTCCAGCTTCTGGTTCCAGACCAATGAGGCTAGTCGGTGGTGTCTGGAGGTTGAACCATCTGCAGACCCCTCATCTGGGCTCTTTCAGGCTCCGGCCCTGATGGCGCAGAGGAAATCAAGCGACATGTCTTCTATTCCACCATTGACTGGAATGTGAGTGTGTCTGTCACCGCATCAGGGCTTCACCTGTTGGGGGAGGGGCTTCTACTGACAAAGGCCTTAAATTCGGAGCAGGGGTGACAGCATGGCCTGGGCGGCAAGGGCCGGCCTTCCAAGGGCAAGCAGTTGTGCCCCTGTGTGCATAGGCTGTGCTCCAGGCCTATCACCTCCTGCATGGGGCCCCCAGCAAGCTGTGGGGGTGCTGTAGTGACCGGAATGCCCACCCCACTTTTCAGAAGCTGTACCGTCGTGAGATCAAGCCACCCTTCAAGCCGGCCGTGGCCCAACCTGATGACACCTTTTACTTTGACACCGAGTTCACATCCCGCACACCCAAGGGTGCGTCCCTTGCCTGATTTGTCTTGAACTGGTACAGGGGGGACGCAGGGGTGGTAGGACCCCGGCAGGCGTAGGTGTGTGGGCGGACAGGCAGGCGGGTCTCTGACTCTCTGTCCCCGTCTTGTTCTGCCTGACTTTTCCACTCCAGGCCTCTGTGGGCTCTTTGTGTCTGGGTGAGGGGGTGGGGGAGAGTGGGTGGTTAAGGCCACAATAGAAAAGTCAGGACCCCTGCCCCAGGCATCTGCCAGCCCACTGGGAAGACCAAACACATCAGGCTCACACTCACGTCAGGGGTAAAGAATCTGACCTAATGAAAACAAGGTGGAGATGGTCTGGCAGAGCAGAGGTGACAGGGCCCACAGGTCAGGGGCAAATGTGGGAATCTGCTTTGGCTACTCTGACCGTCAGGCCTCAGTGTATTCATCTGGAACATGGGTCCACTCACAGTCCCTTCTTTCCTTGTAAGAAGCCAAGGGCTTCTGGGAGGAATTTTGGTAAACCCTAACATTTTGTTCACAGGGGGTGGAGTGGGGGGGGAATGTTAGTTCTGGAAAGCAGTTTTAGCAGGAGGGGTGCTTTTCTCACTGTGCTTGTACCTCTCTGATGATAGAGAGAGCTTAGCATTTCTCTGCACATTTCGTCCCTCTTTCTTCATTTATCTGACAGATATGTACCTAGTCTATACTGTGTGCCAGCCATGGGGGGATTGATGGTGGACAAGACAGATTCAGGCCCTGCCTTTATATGGCCCAGGCTCTAGTTGGGGGAGAGACGTGAAAAAGCTACTGGGCACTGTGACAAGTGCAGCTTAATAGGGGCGAAGGGCTAGAGGATCAACCTTAAGCAAGGCTCTTCTGAGGAGAGAGTGGATGAGCTGAGCCTCGAGGGCTAGACAAAGAGTGAATTATGTAGTGAGAGGGAACAGCATGTGCAGTGGCTCAGAGTCTCTTTTAAGGATCTGAGAAGTCTGACCTGCTGAGCTGTGGGATAAGGGAAAGGAGGCTAAGATCACAAGAACCTGAGGAGTTGGACTTTTTCTTGTGGGCAGAGGGGAACATTTGAAGGGAAGGGTACAGGGATAGATTTGTGGTCAGAATCATCTTTCTGGCTGTTGCACAGAAGATGGACCTAAAGGAGCAGACCTGAGGCAGGGAGGCTAAGAGGAGGCATCCAGGAAGGGGTGAAGGGTATTGGCCTGCACTGGACACCGGATGTGGGGGGGTGTCTTTTGTCCTTGTGTATTAGGGCTGGGCTGGGCTAAACACACATGAACAGATGGGCTGGCTAGGGGCTGGGATGAAGAGTTCTGTCCTGCCCAAGTTCCTGCCATCCATGGCCAGCTGCTGAGGCGAGCCTGGGAGCCCCGGAGTCACCTTTGCTGGGCTGCCTAGGGATCAAGGGCACCTCCTCAGGCTCACATTCCTTTCCTACCCCATAGACTCCCCTGGCATCCCCCCCAGTGCTGGCGCCCATCAACTGTTCCGTGGCTTCAGCTTCGTGGCCACCGGCCTGATGGAGGATGATGGCAAGACTTGGGCCACACAGGCACCATTGCACTCAGTGGTCCAGGTGAGGGGCCAGGAGGCTGGGGCCCAGTTGTCCTTTTCCACCTCAAAGCCACAGGCAAAATGACTGAGAACACAGACTCTGGAGTTGGACAGGCCTGGGTTTCAAGCCCCAATTGCCACTGTGTAGTCATTGAGTTTCCAAAACTCCTTGGGCCTCAGTTTCCCCTTTTGTAAAAATAAGGATGACAACATGGATGTGAATTTTCTGGCACAGCCAGGGACATTGACATTGTAGAGCTTGAATAAGTGCAAGGGGGTGCCCATCCTGGTGGTGCTGGGAGGTGGCTGTGAAGTCCCCAACAGGGATGGGTAGCAGGGGGGCTCCTGTCTCCTCTCACTTGTTCCCCATTTGCACACTTTCCCGGCTCCCTGGAAAATTTAGAATTGAGAGGCAAGAATGTAGACCCTGGAACTCATTGCCTGGGTTCAGAACTTCCAAGGTGAGGGACTTGATTGAGACACTTACCCTCCTGATGCCTCAGTTTCCTTATCTGTAAATGGGGATGATGATAAAGACTTTCCATAGGGTGGTGAGGATTATGTAAGTCGATGTAAAGTTAACACAGCTATGTAATTTATTATCCACTGGACTTCTTTGTCCAATGTTAAACCAGACTGGATGTGAGAGCAGCAGGCATAAACCAGACTGTGCATGGGCCGTGTGGTCACCCGATAGAAAGTGCCTAGAATGGTATCCCCCACACGCTAAGCATTATTGAAGCATTTGCTATTGTTAATGTCTTGGAACTGCGATACCTTATGAGGTGGGCTGTGACACCCCAGAAAGGGAAGGCAACTCTCCCAAGGCCACAGGAAGTGGCAGAGTGGGACCCAGCTCAGGGCTCCTGCGTGCCTCTCAAGCCTACCCACTTCACCACCCTCTGACTGCAGCGTGGGAGCCAGCGAGTGTGCCCATCATATTGGTCCAGGGAGGGGCAGATTCTAGCCCAGGGTCGCACATCCAGCATTCTACCCCAGGCCTGGCTGCTGCTGGTGCCGTCTCCAAGGAGCCGGGCCTGGGGCGCTGGGGAACCTCCCCTGCATTCTAAAGCAGAAGGCCAGCCCACCTCTTGGTCTCCTGCAGCAGCTGCATGGGAAGAACCTGGTTTTCAGCGATGGCTACATGGTAAAGGAGACGATTGGTGTGGGCTCCTACTCCGTGTGCAAACGCTGTGTCCACAAGGCCACCAACATGGAATATGCTGTCAAGGTGGGCCTCCAACCATGTATGTGGGTGGGGGGGAAGGGGGTAGGGAGTGGCCTTTGCCCTTGGGCAAGGAGGGTTGGTGCCTAAGGCTCTGGATGGGGGAAAGGTGTGCGGCTGGACGCTGGGCCCTACAGTGTGGATGCAGGAGGAAATGCCGCTGCACACACCCTTTTTCCTCAGGTCATCGACAAGAGCAAGCGGGATCCCTCGGAAGAGATTGAGATTCTTCTGCGGTATGGGCAGCACCCCAATATCATCACTTTAAAAGATGTGAGTGGGGGTCCTTGAAATGGGTGAGGACTGAGGCACTCGACTCGAGGATTTGTCTCAGGTCTGCCATTCCTTTGACTCCTGATCCTCCTCTGCTCATGGGAGAGGGGGGACCCTTGGTGCCTCCGGTCTGCCTGCACCCCAGGAACCCTTCACTTCAGACTTGGGCATTGTTTGAAGGTTTCCTGCCAGGAAACAAGTACCAACATCTTCTTGTCCAGGGAGAACAGAGGCCCAAATATCCGAAGGCCCTGAGCAGAGCACATACC
This sequence comes from Murina feae, assembly GCA_004026665.1. Classification (NCBI taxonomy): domain Eukaryota; kingdom Metazoa; phylum Chordata; class Mammalia; order Chiroptera; family Vespertilionidae; genus Murina; species Murina feae. The sequence continues at coordinate 17,497 of PVJC01026403.1, forward strand.
CCCGCTCATGTCGTTCTTTCCTGGCCTGGTGAACGGTGACCAAGGGGTCCAGTCCTGGCATTGAGGGAGGGGCCTGATGGCACAGTTTTTGGCAGGTGTACGATGATGGCAAACATGTGTACCTGGTGACAGAGCTGATGCGGGGTGGGGAGCTGCTGGACAAGATCCTACGGCAGAAATTCTTCTCAGAGCGGGAGGCCAGCTTCGTCCTGCACACCATTAGCAAAACCGTGGAGTATCTGCACTCCCAGGGGGTAAGTCTGCGGTAGGGAGCACCGAATGGGGGGGGGGGGTACCGTCAGCAGAGTACATGACCTATGGACTTGGCCCAAGCAGTGGCAGTCTTCAATAGCCAGACAGATGTGGTAGGTGAGTTGATGGATGAAAGAAAGGAAGAGGAAGGGAAGGAGAGAGGAAGGGACAGATAAGGCCAAATTGTGAAAAAGAACATTTATTCAGTACCTACTACGCTCTTTCCTTACATTATCTTCATTGATTTTCACAAAACCCTACGGTGCTGTTATTGGCCCACTTTATAGATAAGAAGACTGAGGCTCAGATATATGAACTTACTTGCTCAAGGTCATACAACCAGGGAAGAATGGAGCTAGTATGTCTGGCTGAAGAGTTTGGACGGGGAGTTGCAGACAGGGAATGGTTTTTTGAGTTAGGAAGCAGCAGGGTCATTATGGGGACACTCAAGGCTTCAGGGAGGTGTATCTGGCTGAGGTTTCGGCTGCTAGGACAGAGGAAGTGGATGCAGGAGGAAATGCTACTGGAGAGGTGGATGTCCAAACAGTAGAACTTGGCCTTTATCACTGCACAAGGCGAAGATAGAAAAGTTCCTGTAGGCCCTAGCTGGTTTGGCTCAGTGGATAGAGCATCAGCCTGAGGACTAAAGGGTCGCAGGTTCGATTCCGGTCAAGGGCACATGCCCGGGTTGCGGGCTTGATCCCCAGTAGGGGGCGTGCAGGAGGCAGCCAATCAATTATTCTCTCTCATTATTGATGTTTCTATCTATCTCTTCCTCTCCCTTCCTCTCTGAAATTAATAAAGATATATTTAAAGAAAAAAAGGGAGCCCTAACCGGTTTGGCTCAGTGAATAAAGCGTCAGCCTGTGGACTGAAGGGTCCCAGGTTCGATTCCGGTTAAGGGCATGTACCTTGGTTGTGGGCACATCCCCAGTTGGGGATGTGCAGGAGGCAGCTGATTGATGTTTCTCTCTCATCGATGTTTCTAACTCTCTATCACTCTCCCTTCCTCTCTGTAAAAAATCAATAAAATATATTTTTTTTAAAAGGGAAAATATTTTTAAAAAAAGAAAAGTTTCTGTAGTATATTGAAGTCAAAATAGAGTTAGCATGCGTTTCTGGAGGAGATGATGTTTTAGGTGCTTTCATCAGTGTGGGGCTTGAGAATGCAGGCTCTGGCTCTAGCTGGTTTGGCTCAGTGGATAGAGCTTTGGCCTGTGGACCGAAGGGTTCCGGGTTTGATTCTGGTCAAGGGCATGTACCTTGATTGCAGGCTCCTTCTAGGCCCGGCCCCTAAACAGATCAGGGCTCCTGCAGGAGGCAACCAACTGATGTGATATTGATAATTCTCTCTCTGTGTCTTAACTTCTCTCTTCCACTCTCTCTAAAAATCAATGGAAAAATATCCTCGGGTAAGAATTAACAACAAAAGAGAATGCAGGCTCTGGAATCCAACTGGCTGTGTTCAAGTCCTGTGTGTGAGGTTGGGAAAGTCTCACCTCTGTGATCCTCTCTCACTTCTCAGCTGCAAACTTCCAATAACAAGACATCCACCCCAGACATGAAGTGCACTGCACTGTCAAAGTACCATGGTCCAGTGCAGGCCAGTGGAAGAGGCCACGTAAACATTACGGGGAAATAGGACCAGATCATTGCTATGCCTTTTTTAAAATTAACTTTTTATTATAGAAGTTTTCAAGGCTATATACCGAGGCTGTACAAGACTAGGAGAATAGATAATGAACCCCAGATACCCATCACCCAGATTCAAGAATTATCAAGATTTTTCTCGCCTCCTTCCCTTCCTTCCTTCCTATCACCTTTCCTCCCCTCCTCTCCCTTTTCTTTCTTTTGTTCTTCCTTTCTTTTTTGTTGTTCCTGATGTATTTTTCCCAACTTTTTATTGAGGAAAAAACTCAAACCTATAGAAGAATTTTAAAAATAGTATAATGAAAACTGTTTCCCTTCTAGTTTCACCAGATCTTAACATTTGGCTACATTTTCCTTCTCTCTCCCTGTCTCTATCTCTCTATATAAATACATTTTTTTTAAAAGTGCATTTGAAAGGAAGTTGCCAACTTTATGACACTTAACCCATAAATACCTGTAATTATTCTATGTTGTCACATGCACAAAAGGGTCACAAATTTGATCCCTGATAGGAGTGCGTACAGGAGGCAACCGATTAATATTTCTCACTTTCTCTCTCTCCTTCTCCCTGGTCTCTCTGTAGAATCAATGAAAAAACACACACATATCCTCGGTTGAGGATTTAAAAAAATAAAATAAAAATAAAGCATATCATATCACCTTTGTTATGTATCTATAACTCTAAAAAAGGCAAATATTTTCTTTCACAACAGCTAACAAAATGAATGGTTACTTGTTCTCACATAGTACCCATCAATAGATATGTGTTCTCTATTGATTGTCCTTCTAAATATATCTTTTTGTGATTGGTTTATTGGAATCAGTCTCTGCAAGATCTACACTTTTTATTCTCTTATTATATCCCTTAAGTCTCTTTTTAAAACTATAATAAAATTTGCACACAGTAGATCTTTTATTTTTTATTTATTGATTGATTTGAGAGAGAGAAGGAGAGAGAGAAATACCAATTTGTTGTTCCACTTATTTATGCAATCATTGGTTGATTCTTGTATGTGCCCTGACTGGGGATTGAATCCACATCTTGGTGTATTGGGATGACACTCAGCCAACTGAGCTGCCTGGCCAGGGTCTGCACGCAGTAGGTCTTAAGTCTACAGTTTGATGAGTTTCATTAAATGTGGGCATCCATATAACCTCCACAATAAGAACCCCCTTTCTTATGCCACTGCCTTGTTAAAGAGGTCACTCTTATGTGGAGTGTGCCTGTTTGCATCCTCATGGCATCGTTGTAACGGTTTCTCTGTTGTCTGCATTTTCTATAAATTTCAAGTGCTCAGATATCTTCCTTAGATTCAGCTCCAGCTTCTTTTTGGGAGCAAGGAGCTAAAAAACACTTCATGAGAGGTGTAATGTGGCACCACTTCCTGAGCAGCATGTCATGTTGCCCCCATTAGTCATTAATTGTCGGGTGGTAACAGCCTAGGAATGGTGGACAGGTGGGGCAGTGGGTGGAGCTGACGATAAAGATCCTCAACAACCTCTCCCAGAATGGTTCCGTCCTTTTCAGGGATTAGGGTTTGCAAAAACGGTGATGTCTGGTTCTGTCTACTGTATTAGGGCAGGTTATTTTGTAAAAAAAGAACTTTACCTCGTAACCAGAGCTTCAGTTTGGTTACCACATGTACTGTTACGGTCATGTTCGAAGTGGTTTTGGTTTTTGAAATGGCCAGTTTCCACAGACTAATATTTAAATATGTCAGGTCAGACAGTAAATGTGTATCCTTTTCCTACTGTGTTAAAGGTACCCTCAAGAAGATTTAGAAGACAGGGCCGAAGCAGTGAGTTTCCAGTGGGGTCAGAATACAGAAAGTCTTTCTGGAGGGAGAGCTGTTTCCAAAGTTGTGAGCCTCTCCACGGGCTCCCAGTACAGACCACCACTTGGCTGGGTGTGTCTCCAAAGCTTCTGGCCCCTTCCGAAAACCAGAGGCAGATGCTAAGGAAATGAATGGGAAGTTCTTGTGGAGTCTAAATATGGAGGGAGATTCTCTTGGCTGATTATATATTGGCAGCATCTGTGGTCTAAAAGCTGGGAATCCCATATGAACTGAAGGATGGGAAGGGAGTAACTGGGAGCAGGGTCTACTGGGATCTCTTACATCTTTATTGAAATATCACATGAACACACATTATGTACAAGTCAGTACATCTTCTTCAAAAAGTGAATACATCCTTGTAACTAGTTCACCTTCCAGTTGCTGCCCCCTCTCCAAAGATAAGCATTCTAAGCTAACTTCTGGGAGCTTCAATTAGTTTTGCCCATCTTTGAATTTTAGACGAACATGCTCTTTTATATATTTCTGGCCTCTGCCACTCAACAGTCCCTCTGAGGTGCATTCACGTTGTTGTGTGGCTGCAGTTTACTCAATGTTGTGTAGTTTTTACTGTGTGAACAGACCACAGTTTAATTGTACAATCTACTGTTAGTGGCCATGGGGTTGATATTTTTCCAGTTTTTGACTGTGACAAATATTCTTGCTGTGATGTTCTAGTACCATCTTTGGTGACCATCTTTTTCATCTCGTAGATGTGGGGTGGTATCCATAGTGGTTTTAATTTGCATTTCCCTGATAGCTAGTGAAGTCGAGCACCTCTTCATGTGTTTACTGCGTTTTTAAAAAAAATATGTTTTATTGATTTTTACAGAGAAGAAGAGAGAGGGATAGAGTTAGAAACATCAATGAGAGAGAAACATTGATCAGCTGCCTCCTGCACACCTCCTACTGGGGATGTGCTCGCAACCAAGGTACATGCCCTTGACCGGAATCTAACCTGGGACCTTTCAGTCCACAGGCCGATGCTCTATCCACTGAGCCAAACCAGTCAGGGCGTTTATTACATTTTATGAGATGCCTGTTCAAGTCTTTTGTTCATCTTTAAAAATTGGGTTGTCTACCTTTTTTATCCTCTTTTGCAAGAGTTCTTTGTTTAATACATGAATCCCTTTTAAGTCTCTAGCTCCCCTTACATTGTTTCTGTAAGGGCCCCAGAGTGCCAGGGACAGCCTGTTTGAGAACTTAGTAGAAAGTCGCACTTTGTCTTCTCTGTGTAACAGATAATTTACATAAAAGAATGCCACTTTTTATTTCCTGGCTAGTCCTGGGCACCTAAATGAACATCCTCCATTGATGCTGATGATAGCAGAGATGCTATTGCTGCTAATGACAGCTGGCACTACTAGCACTTGCCACAGGCTAGACAGAGTTCTAAGTACTTACATACAAACTCATTTAAGTGTTCCAATGGACCTATGAAGCAGGTATTATCATTAGTCCGTTTGGTAAGCAAGGGTCCTGAGGCTCTGGGAGCTTAAGTAAAAGTCACATAGCTAGTCTGGCTCCAGGGTCTCTGCTCTGCCTGTGTGGAACAAATGCTGCTGTGAACAGCACCTGTCTTTTAATTGTCCTGTCCTTCTTGTCCTATAATTTTCAAAATAAATATATTTTTATTGCTTGGAGAGAGGAAGGGAGAGGAAGAGAGAGAAACATTGATGTGAGAAACATCGATCAGCTGCCTTCCATACATGCCCCAACCAGGGATCGAACCCACAACCCAGATATGTGCCCCGAGCAGGAATCAAACCAGCAACCTTCTGGTGCCCAGGACAATGCTCAACCAACTGAGCCACTCTGGCCAGGATTGCCCTCTAATTTTTTATTTTTATTGATTTCAGAGAGGAAGGGAGAGGGAGAGAGGGATAGAAACATCAATGATAAGAAAGATCATCGATGGGCCACCTCCTGCACGCTCCACACTGGGGACTAAGCCCTCAACCCAGGCATGTGCCCTGATCAGGAATCGAACCGTGACCTCCTGGTTCATATCACGCCGGCCGAGCTGTCCTCTAATTTTTAAGTGCACTTGGCATGCAGTCACTGAATCTTAACAGCAAGCATGATGGTGGGGCTCAGCCCCAGGGAGTGTGGGGTGACTATGACAGCAACTGCCATTTCTCAAGTTCTGTGCTGAGTATTCCTGGTAAAGAACACGAGTGCTCCTTCTTGCAGCCCTGGGGGCTCGGCATTATTACCAGCCCCATTTTACAAGTGAGAAAACCAAGCTAGAGGGGTTAAGTGGCATCCCAAGATCACCGTCTGGTAAAGCCAGGATTCTCACCTTGGCCTGCCTGACTCTTGACTGAAACCACAGCTCTGCCTGTTGACCGAGTGGCTGCATTTGGCTTGCAGACGTTTAGTTTGGCCTGCAAGATGTGGGATGTTTTTTGTTTGGGGTTTGATTTGGTTTGGTAATTTGGCTGCTTTTGGAGCCAGGACCTGAGCTGTCAGCTGGAGTAAGTAGCAGATGCCCCTGTAGACTGGTGGACGGCTCCCACTCAGCCTGGCTTCGCTTATTGCTTGTCCAGTCTATTGTGCTTTTCAATGTAGTGAGATGTGAGAAGATGCCTCCCCCCCCCCACATAGGACGTGGGGACAGATATCGTAATTACTTAGGGGGCTACCTGCCATGCTGAGCCACAGTTCCCTGTAGGAGTTTGTTGTTTCTCTATGTTGTGTCAGGGAATAAAGATTAAAAACTTTCATATCCCTGTCTCCCAAAAGTGTCATCTGTGCTACACTAAACTAGAGAGACTGGAATTAAGGTCA
>PVJC01026404.1:6308-24136 GCA_004026665.1 Murina feae
GCCAGTCCCTCCCCCACCGCTGGCTGGCCAATCTCCCATGGTCCCTCCCCCCAGCTGGCCAATCTCCCGCGGTCCACCTCCTATCTCTCTCCCCTGCTGGCAGGCTCCAATCAGTCAGGCCCCAATTGGCCCGGCCCTGATCAGGACTGGGTGAGAGAGTCCTGATGAGCCCTGATCTCTGCCCAGCCCTAGAGAACTCACCCGTGCACAAATTCAGGCAATGGGCCTCTAGTTAATTATAGCTGGCACTAGAGTCCTAGTGCACAAATAAGGAAATTAATTAGATAAAATATTTTAGAGGCTGGGGAGGGACCGCGGGAGGACTCCAGGGCATGTCTGGCCCATCTTGCTCAGTCCCAGTTGGGGCTGATTGGGGTCATCTCACCCAGTCCCAGTGGAGGCCGATCAGGGCTGGCCAGACTAGGAGGGACCATGGGAGGTTGGCTGGCTGGGAAAGAACTGTGGAGAGGGCTCCAGGGCGTGTCCACCCACTCCAGATTGGCTGGACCCCAGCAGCAAACTAGCCTACTGGTCAGAGCATCTGCCCCCTGGTGGTCAGTGTGTGTCACAGCAAATGGTTGAACTAATGGTTGGACACAGCATATTAGGCTTTTATTATGTAAGATTACACAGGAGTGTAAAGTACTATTTTAGCATACAATAGAGGAACTTAATCTGATTTAAAGACTTTAAAATCATTTCTCTGAAGTTTTTCCCATAAGTGTTACTCTTCCCCTCATGTATTATTAAAGCCAAGAGCTAATATGAGCTGGAGAAGAGAGAGGGAGTATCTGCAAACATGGAGAAAACACGTATGTGAAATCCCTCTGATAAGAAGGTGACCCATTCTTGATATAATGAACTTGAAATAATGCCAGCATGGTTGAAACAGAAAAATTCTATGCTTAAGTTTTCTCCCCTATAAATCATGAGAACTATCCTTTTTTTGGTACTTTTCAAAAAGTCAATTGTGGAAATGTAAATACTGTACACAACATATGTCATTCAAAGGTCTAAAATTTCCCTTCTTTTTGAGGGACTAAAATCCAAATCATGAATTATTTACATTAATATGATTTATTCATAAGATTATAATAAAAGGGTCTTGAACCATATTTTTAAAAACTTGAAAACCAAATTACCTTTCTTTTATTATCATATCTAGAATCAATTCCCCAAATCTCCAAAATATTAGCATGAGGAAATTTATCTTGGAGAACACTCTTCACATTATCCACTGTAAGTATATTTTGATTCTTCACTTTTTGGTACATCTGTGGAAATAGATATTATAATTAATTTTCATCTTACAGCAGTTATTTTATTTCTCTTAGCATGCAGATACATTTCTATATTAAATATACTTCACATTTTGTAAGTTCTAAATATCCTAACTAATAAAAGGGTAATATTAAAATTAACCATTTCTTCGGGATGCCTAAACCACACCCACCAGCCAATCAGGACGAATGTATGCAAATTAGCCCAGCCAACATGGAGGCCACCACTCACGGACCTGATTTAAATGGCAGCATCCATTGCAGCAGGACTGAAACTGAAACTGCGGCCACTCCGCTTATCCTGGCTCAAAGCAAAACACATGTTTGCAACAAACTATCAATTATAGAATCCTTGGGAGCTGAAGGAAACAGCAGGCCTGGCCTGACTACTAAGAGTAACATTGTCTCATTATAGAAGCCGCCAGCTGAAGCAGAGAGGAGGCTTCGTTACTAGGCCCCGGCTTAAAGGAACAGCGCATCAATTATAGAAGATAAACAAACCCCAGAAACCTGCTTCCAGCCAGCCCTGCTGGGACATTGGGTCAATGGGAGCTGTGGGCAGCCTGAAAGCGCCCCTGAGCCCGTCACCCATGCTGGTCACAACCCAGTGGGGTGAGGGACATTACTGGGGGGCTTGGCCAGGCTGCAAAGAGCCATCAGCCCCTCACCCAGGCTGGCCAGGTACCCCAGTAGGGACCCAAAACCTGAAGGGACTATGGGAAGCCTGAAAACAGCCATCAGCCCCTCACCCAGGCTGATCAGGCATGCCAGCAGGTGCACATCCCCAGAGGGGTCCCAGACTGCGAGAGGGCACAGGCTTGGCTGAGGGACCTCCCGAATGCACAAATTTTTGTGCACTGGGCCCCTAGTACTATATACGTATGAATACACAACTATGCATACAGGTAAATTAATCATTCTAACCATACAATATATCATCTTGTAATATAAACAGTTTTCTGTGAAATTCTATTTTCTTCACAAATAACAAATTTGTTATATTCTATTTTGACCACTGATTATTAATAAAATGTTTACCTTACTTAAAAAGTATAAAATATTGTAAATGACTAGTTTCAGAAATGCTTTCTTTTCCTTTCTAATTGCTCTTCAGTAAATACTATGATTAGATTTTCTCTGCAATTCCATTCTCTCCACAATCTCAAACATCTAAATGCTCTTGTGTAAAGGAAGCTGTCACTCCTTTATTATTATTATTTTTTGTTTCATTTCTCAATTATGGATCCTCTACTATGACCAGACACTGTTCTAGGCATGGGGAAAAGAGAGACATCATCTCTAAGCAGATGACTTAGCCAAGACATACTAGTAAATATGAACAGTGAGCTAAGAAGACATCTGGGGAATACATAATACAATATACAGATGATGTATTACAGAATTGCACTTGGAACTTATATAATTTTATTAACCAATGTTATCCCAATAAATTCAATAAATTTTTTTCAAAGACATTCTGGGGAAAGAAACTTCCAAGCAGAAGGAAATAGTAAGTACAAATACCATTAGGCAGCACTTGATAGATCAATTAAGAACATTATTTTTAGTCCCAACTCAAATAAATACTGCCAGAGACAATCTCACATTACAGCTGACAGAATCCCCATGTCATTCCTCATAATGAAGAATTAGCATTCTTATTTGTTCTCTTATCACTGTAACCTTTGTAACCTACTCCTTTAGGAAGCACAGGTCTGTAATTAGGTTACAGTTTCGTTAGTCTGAGCATCTCAAGGTATGGGTATTTTCTCCTCATATCAAAGCAGAACATACTATGATTCTAATATCTAACAAAAAAAGAGGGGGAAGCTCAGGCTTCATAGTAAATAAAACATAAATAGGAATTAAAAGACAAGATTTCTGAATGAAGCAAAAATTACAAATGAAAAGTCTCTGAGACTAATCATTTTACTAATCAGTTATTTTAAAATATTAGATATTCCTAAGTATCTAAGGTAGCCAGAATGCCTTGCATAAGCTACTTAGATACCTAACAAGTCAATCTTCTTACATATTTTTTAAAAATTCAAAACTGTCATGTAACTTGGTAAGCAAAATAAAAGTATACATATTATGAGGCATAAATAATAAAATGGACAATCCTCATAACCCAGGAAATGGAACATTATCAGTATTGGTGAAGTACATTTTCCCTCCCAATCCCATCTGGCTCTGCTCCCCGGATGTAAGCATCTTCTAATTTGTATTCACCATTCCCTTACCTTTTAAGTGCTAGATTTTTACCTGAATGTATTCCCATGCACTATAGGTTTGTTTGCTTTTAAAGTTCAAATGTATGGCAATATGTTAGCTTTCTATAATGTCATTATGCTTCCAACAAATGTGCTGTTGCATCTCATATTCCATTATCTGAACAGACCAAATTTTACCCATCTGTTTTACTACTGATATATATCTGTACACACACACACACACACACACACACAGATACGTATACAAAAATGTGCATATATATATATCTATATAGATATATATATATAGATATATATATCTATATACAGATATATGTCTATATATATATCTATATATATATATATATATATATATATATATATATACATACATAGATATATATTTTTTTCCCCGTTTGTTACTATTGCGGATGATTCTGCTAAGAATACTTTCCTACGGCATAAATAAAAGAATTGATCATGTGTGTGTGTCCAAAGAGCATGGAAATGTAACTTCAAATTTTGAAGTACTGGTGGAACAACAAGATGGCAGCATAGGTAAACACCGTAAATGCGGCCGTGCACAACTATTTCAAAATAACCACGAAAAGAAAACACGGACACCACCCACACCCATAGGAAGGCTAGCTGAGTGAAAATTCTACAACTAGAAAGAGACTGAGACGCAGAGGAGTTGTGGAACCAAAGTACGGAGGTACGGAGGCACGCGCACGGGGCTCAGGAGAGGGATGGCACCGGAGAACACGGTTCTTTTTCAACCCGGAGGGAGGGACAAGCTCCCAGTGGCTCTGAACTCCAGTTTCGGGTGAGTTTCTGGGGACCCAGATGCATACCCAGAAAAGGTGAACTGACTGGCACCAGGAGGAAATCCAAAGCAGGTTTCTCTCGACGTTGCTTGCAGCAATTACCGTGGGACACAGAGACCCAGTGTCTCTTAGCGCAGGGCTGTTAATCGGCCATAGCTGGTTGCTCCATCCTGTAGACTCCCCGAGGCCCCGCCCCTCCCAAGCTGAATCAGAGGCTTTTCCATATAAAAGGCTGAGTGGCCTAAGGCAAAGGCTAAATTAGCACCTCCTTAGAGATACCAGAGCCTGCCCCACCCAGTGGCCAGAGTGGGATCATCCTAAATAAAACTCAGATCCACAAGGGACACACTTGGGGCAGATGCAGTGAGCACAAAAGCCCCACTGAAACAACTCTTGCCCCATAAGGGTGTCTCCAGCACAGAAGTTCTCTCACTGTAGACACAGCTGACAAGTGGCTTAGAGGTTAATTCCTCTCATTGATCATCTAATTCAGAAAGACACTCTATCAACCCAGGGAAGCAGCCAAAATGCGGAGACAAAGAAACAGATCACAAATGACAGAAATGGAGGAAAAAAAACGACAGGATATAGAGTTCAAAACCACGGTTATTAGGTATTTCAAGAATTTTCCAGAGACTGACGATAAATTTAGTGAGACCCTCGAGGATATGAAAAAGGACCAGCTAGAAATTAAGCATACACTGACTGAAATAAAGAATAATATACAGAGATCCAACAGCAGACTAGAGGATCGCAAGAATCAAGTCAAAGATATGAAATATGAAGAAGCAAAACCCACCCAGCCAGAAAAGCCAAAAGAAAAAAGGATAAAAAAGTATGAAGATAGTGTAAGGAGTCTCTGGGACAACTTCAAGCGCAACAACATCAGAATTATAGGAGTGCCAGAAGAAGAGAAAGAGCAAGATATTGAAAACCTATTTCAAGAAATAATGACAGAAAACTTCCCCCACCTGGTGAAAGAAATAGACTTCCAAGTCCAGGAAGCGCAGAGAACTCCAAACAAAAGGAACCGAAGGAGGACCACACCAAGACACATCATAATTAAAATGCTAAGAACATGCCCTAGCTGGTTTGGCTCACTGGATGGAGCGTCGGCCTGTGGACTCAAGGGTCCCAGGTTCGATTCCAGTCAGGGGCATGTGCCTTGGTTGCGGGCACGTCCCCGGTTGGGTGTGTGCAGGAGGCAGCTGATCGATGTTTCTCTCTCATCGATGTTTCTAACTCTCTATCCCTCTCCCTTCCTCTCTGTAAAAAAATCAATAAAATATTTTAAAAAATATTTTAAAAAAAATGCTAAGAGCAAAAGACAAGGAGAGAATCTTAAAAGCTGCAAGAGAAAAGCAGTTAGTTACCTACAAGGAGAAACCCATACGACTGTCAGTTGATTTCTCAACAGAAACTCTGCAGATCAGAAGGAAGTGGCAAGAAATATTCAAAGTGATGAATAGCAAGAACCTACAGCCAAAATTACTTTACCCAGCAAAGCTGTCATTCAGAATTGAAGGTCAGACAAAGAGCTTCACAGACAAGAATAAGCTAAAAGAGCTCATCACCACCCAACCAGTATTATATGAAATGCTGAAAGGTATCCTTTGAGAAGAGGAAGAAGAAAAAGTAAAGACAAAAGTTATGAACAACAAATACATATCTATCAACAAGTGAATCTAAAAATTAAGTGAATAAAAAATCTGATGAACAGAATAAACTGGTGAATAGAATAGAATCAGAGGCATAGAAAGGGAGTGGACTGAAAATTTTCGGGGGTTAAGGGTGTTGGGGGTGCGAGAAGAGAATGGACAATAATCATACACCAGCGGGCAAGGACAAAAGGTGGGGTGGGAACTGGGAGGAGGGGAGCTATGGGGGGGAAAAGAGGAACAACTGTAATAATCTGAACAATAAAGATAAATTTAAAAAATTTTTGAAGCACCTACAGATTGTTTTTCAATGTTTTTGGGCCAATTCATACTGTTACAGGCAATGTAACAGTGTAAAGGCATTCTCACTGCTCTACATTTTCAACATAAATTGCCAGCTTTCTTAATTACTGCCAAATTATAAGGTATAAAATAACATCTCAGGGTAGCCTTTATTTCTCTTATTTCTCAAATATCTTGTTTACTTACTATTGATTGTAATAAATATTTACTTACTGCTTTGATTTTAATAAATTTTAATTTATAATTAATATATCCTCTTGTATTTTAAATAATCTTTTATGTATTTCTTCTCTTGGGTTGTTCTGTCTCTTTTTTTTTTTTTTTGCCTTTTCTATATTTTATTTGTATCTGTCATTAAATTCCCATCCTTATTTAGGTCCTCTTTTGATTCATCCTGGACTATTTCACAATCACTTAACTCTAGTTTCTCTTTTTTCCTTTACACTTATAGTTTTCTTTTTAATTAATTAAATATAATTCGCTTACATGGAGGCATGTTAGTCACATGACCCTCTACTCCAGAGTGCTTCTTGTTGAAATCTTGAAACAATGAAAATGCTGGAGAAGCATTAAAAAAAAAATATTAGAAACATCAATGAGAGAGAAACATTGATCAGCTGCCTCCTGCACACCCCCTACTGGGGATGTAGCTGCAACCAAGGTACATGCCCTTGACTGGAATGGAACCTGGGACCCTTCAGTCCACAGGCCGACACTCTATCCACTAAGCCAAACTGGTTAGGGCTGGAAAAGCATTTTTAATCCCAATTCTTCTTTTCATTCTTACTAGAAGTTGGGAACAGCTTCATTTAAACTTAGAATTATGAAAAAGCTGTAACTTGGTTAAAACAGAGACTTCTTTTTCTTTTGTCAGAAAGTTAGGTAGAGAAGCAGGTCTTTGAAAATTCTGTCGCATTTTACTAAATCCAAAAAGGTTAAGCTGGTGAAGTAAACTTTTCATACTATCAGTTTTAAAAATTCTGAAAGAGTCCTTTCTCTCCAAAACTTCTTTCTTAGTGAGTTCTTTATTAGTCACTACAGAAGGTCCATCCTCATTCCACCACATAGACTTCAACTGAACACTTTCAAATACTTTCCAGTTTTCTGGAAAAGGTCATAGAAAGAAAATCATTATCTTTATCTGGTTCAGAAGCACCAAATGTGTAACATGATCTTTTTATTAAGGTTATTTCACACAAAGTATGATAGGTGTTTTCTTCAATCATACTCAACTCCAAGACCCCAAGGCATGGGTGATCACATAATGTCCACCTAATGGAGGTTTCTGAATCATTTCATCCATCCTTAGTAGAAACCATTTAAATTTCTGAACATGGGCCATCTCAAATAAACTTTTCTTCAGCTGCCTTCCACAGCTGCATAACTTTAAAAAATATATATTTTATTGATTTTTTACAGAGGAAGGGAGAGGGATAGTTAGAAACATCGATGAGAGAGAAACATCGATCAGCTGCCTTCTGCACACCTCCTATTGGGGATGGGCCCGCAACCAAGGCACATGCCCTTGACTGGAATCGAACCTGGGACCCTTCAGTCCACAGGCCAACGCTCTATCCACTAAGCCAAACCAGTCAGGGCTACATCTGCATAATTTTGAACACTGCAGCTTCATACCTGTCTTGGCAGGCCTACACTGATAAATTCTTCACACCATCACAGTGATCCTCAACCTGAATTACTGCGACATCAAAAAATAACATACAGCCAGTTGTTTCCTTCTCTCTCTATAAAATTATTCAGTTAGAATAAAATATAGGCCAGTTATTTATGCAGTCACCAAAAAATGAAAAGTGCAAAACTGTATTTCTATAAATAAAACATGTATATAATAATCTATTTGGTCCCTGAAATAAAACTGATTTCCTCCATTCTTCATACAAACTCTTACTAAGTTGGTGCCAATGAGATAAGACTGGTAAATGAACAATTAAAAAATGAGTTAAATAGCCCTGGCAGGTGTGGTTCAGTTGGTTGGGTGGGCTCGCCTGCAAATAAAGGTTGTGGGTTTGATTCCAGGTGAGGGCATATGCCGGGGTTGTGGACTGGATCCCCAGGAGGGGGTTGCAGGAAGCAGTGAACTGATGTTTTGCTCTCAGATCAATGTTTCTCTGTCTCCGTCTCCATTCCTCTCTCTCTTGGGCTCTAGTGGAGTGACTAGAACTGTGTGAGGAGAGTCTGGGGTTGGTGGTTCCTCGGACACAATGCAGAGACTACCTTCAGTATCCATGTGCTGAGTCATTTCCCCTGTATTTTTCTTTTTGATTTGTAAGAAATCTTTATATCATGGGATATAAATCTTTTATTAATTATATATATATTACAAATACTTCTTTTGCTTGGAACTTAGTTCCACTTACTTTATGATATCATTTGATAAAACGTTGGTATGCACTTGTAATACAGCTAATTTATGAATACTTTCCTTCAGACTCATGACTTTTTAAGTGTAATCCAGGAAACTCTGACCTTCCTTGGGGTCCTAATTTATTCTAAAAGTTTTAATACTTTGTTTTTCACACTTAACTTTTAAGCTGAAGTAATTTTTATACAAGGTGTGAAATTTTATGTTTGTATTGTTTTAATCAGTTGAAAGTCCATTCTGATGTACTGTAACATCACTTCTGTTTTCTTCAGTTCTGTAGGCCCCTTTGGTCTATATATCTTTCCCTTGAACCACTACCACTCTGTCTTAATATAACTTTATGGATATTACCTGGTACAGCCAGACACATTTTATTCCTCCTCAAGAGATTCTCAGCAATTCTGGGGCTTTACTCTTTCATATAAGTTATATTTATTTTTCTATTTTATTTTACTTTTTTAGCTTTATTGAAGTATAACTAACAAATAAAATATATTTATTTATAAAATATATTTAAAGCATACAACATGATAATTTGATAAAATCCTATGAAAGTATTCGCATCATCAAATTAATTAAAACAGCCATTTATTTATTTTAATTTTTGGTAAGAACACTTAAACTCTACTCTTAGTATATTTCAATTATATAATACACTATTTTCAACCATAGCCACCATGCTATACATCAGATCCCCAGAATTTACACATCTTATAACTGAAAAGTTTGTACCCTTTGACCAACATCTACTCATTTCACTCATCCCTTGGCAACCACTTTTCTACTGTTTCCATGAGTTCAGCTTTTTTAGATTTAACATATAAGTGATATTATTGAGTATTTATCTTTACTCTCTGATATGTTCCATTTAGCGTAATGTCCTTCAGGTTCTTTTATGTTGTTGCAAATGACAGGATTTCCATCTTTAAGGCTGGATAATATTCTGTTGCGTGTATATATATACACTTTCTATTTCCATTTGTCCACTGATGAACACTTAAGTTTGTTTCCATACCTTGACAATTGTAAATAATGCTGCAATGAACATGGAAGGACAGTAATCTCCTTGAGATACTGATTTCATTTCCTTTGAATATATACCCAGAAGTGGGATTGGTGAATCATACTATAATCCTATCTTAATTTCTTGAGAACCCACCAGACTGTTTTCCATAGTGGCTCTACTAAAAATTTAGTAACCACCCATCATGGGTTCTTGATTTTCTGTTCCATTGATCTATGTGTCTGTTTTTATGCCAGTTCCATACTGTTTTGAGTACTATAACTTTGTACTATTAATTAAAATTTGGAAATGTGATACTTCCAGTTTTGTTTTTCTTTCACAAGATTGCTTTGGTTATTCAGGGTCTCTTGTGGTTCCATATGAATTTTAGGATTGTTTTATCTATTTTTGTGAAAAATGCTACTGAAATTTTAATAGAGATTGCATTAAATCTATAGATCACTTGGGTAGTATGGGCAATTTAACATTAATTCTCAAATCCACAAACATGGAAGACACTTCCAGTTATTAGTCTCTTCTTCAATTTTTTTCATCAACAGCTTATAATTTTCAGTAAAAAGATCTTTCAGCTCCTTAAATTTATTCCTAAGTATTTTATTCTTTTTCAATGCTACTGTAACTGGGATTATGTATTTAACTAGAGGCCTGGTGCACGACATTCGTGCCCTCAGCCCATATTGAGAGAGGGTGCAGGCCAGCCCGAGGGACCTCACCAATGCACAACAGGGGTTGGAAAGGGGCGAGGGAGGTTGGCCAGCTGGGGGGGACCACAGGAGGGCTCCAGGGCGTGTCCAGTCCAGCTCGCTCAGTCCGATCGGCTATACCCCAGCAGTAAGCTAACCTACCAGTTGGAGTGTCTGCCTCCTGGTGGTCAGTGCATGTCAGAGCAAGTGGTTGAGCGGGCTTAGCATATCATTAGTATATTACGCTTTGATTGGTTGAATGGATGACCAGACGACTGGACACTGAGCATATTAGGTTTCCATTATATAGGGTAGAAAATTTACAGTGCTTTGGTAATTTTCTTCTCAGTCTGAAGAAGAAGCACTCCTTATGTGCACTAAAGGCTGATAAGCTAAAGACCAACAAATTTAAAAATGAATTAAGTTATTTTTTAAAGTTATAACCTGACTTTCTTAATAATCATTTAAAAGTACATTTGTATTTTTTCATGATGGATTATAATAATTTCAAAACCTCAATTATGAAATAATCCTTCTATCTCATATGCTTCCTTAATTAAGTTCTTAACAGTTTCTTATACTTTTCTTATACAATATCTGTCAGACTCAGTATCAATCTTACCATTTCCACACTAATTTACTATTATAAAGTGATGTCCTTCTCCTTTGAAATTCCCTAGAAATTATCTATATACTTTGTCATTTAGAATATTTTACTTTGCAATAATTTTTTTTCTATTCATGATTTTACTCAGGATCTATTAAAGAATTCTTCCCTGACTAATCATGTTCTTTAAACTTAATATATACAATTTAAATTATTTTATTGCCTAGGTAAACCCAATTAAGTTCATATATTTTGGTAGACCCTCAGTTGCATAATTTTTAAATTGGGGACAATATTATGCACCTCATATGGGAGTGGCAAGAATCAAATCCATCATCTATACTAATCCTCACAATAGTTTTTTATACATTTTGAAATCTATACTAATAAAAGAGTAGTATGCTAATTAGACTAGGTTGACCAGACATCTTCCAGACAAAGCCATGCGGTGGGGGCCGAGGCAGAGGCAGTTAGGAGCTATCAGGTCAGCAGGAGAGGGCAGTTGGGGGTGAGATCAGGCCAGCAGGGGACGGCAATTAGGGGCAACCAGGGCGGCAGGGGAGGGCCATTGGGGGCGAGATCAGGCCATCAGGGGAGGGCAGTCAGGGGTGATCAGGCAAGTAGAGGCAGTTGGGGGTGAGATCAGGCTGGCAGGGGAGGGCAGTTAGGGGTGATCAGGCAGGCAGGCAGAGGCAGTTAGGGACAATCAGGCAGGCAGGCAGAGGGGCTAGGGGCAATCAGGCAGGCAGGCAGAGGCAGTTAGGGCAATCAGGCAGGCAGGCAGGTGAGCAGTTAGGAGCCAGCAGTCTCAGATTGTGAGAGGGATGTCCAACTGTCCATAGGGATCAGGCCTAAACCAGCAGTCAGACATACCCCAAGAGGTCCTCGATTGGAGAGTGCAGGCTGGGCTGAGGGGGAACCCCCCCCACCTCCACACGAATTTCGTGCCTGGGCCACTAGTATTAATATAATAATAATTATAGTAATACAAGAAATACACTATAAATTTAAATTAAATTATGCTAGTACATAAACTCACATGTGTTAGGGAAATAAATGCTTGTGATACATCATGTTCTTTTGTAATATAGTTGAAAGCCCGCCAAAGAGCAACTCCAGCATCATTTGTTCCATCAACTTCATCATCTGTATTAACAATGAACACAAAACCAATTCTGGAAAAAAAAGATGAATAATGTCACAATTATTCCTTAAACCACAATAAACTATGATTTTTAAAACATCATTAGATTATAACATCCAGTTGGAGAGAATGTGAAAATGGGGGCAAAGGGAAATATTATTTGAAAAGGTTTGATTTGTAATATCTATTCACCAAAATCTTCATATCTGATGGATTCTTGCAAAATGTATACTCTCTGGTGATAACAATACCAAATGCCTGTTTTTCCGGTGTACTCTTAAAACCACAGAAAAATGGATTCATCTTTACATTTTTAACATGATCAGATCATTCTCTTTGGAAGATAGACAAGATTACCAAGCAGCTTTGATTAACAGAGTCTATCATAAAGGTATATGACACTTCATAACACACAGCTATATTGTGTCAGGCACTAGAGATAAACCATTGCTTTGAATCACACTTGAATAATCTGTATAAGACAAAATGAAAATCATTAGATTTCCATCATTTGACAGTTTGTTATTAATTAAAAATTACCTAAGAGGAATTTTATGGTAATATAAAAGTTCAGCAAGTTTGATAAAATCCAAGGTATATTCTTGAGCAGGATCAATAAACAGAACCTAAAAGAAAGAAGACAGTCTATCCTCATTATTTTGTTTAAACACCTGTAAGATTTTCATAAAATTAAAATTTAATCTAATTTCAGCAGTTAAAAGCATACAATTTCAAGGTTTTTAAAAAGAAATTTCTAGCAATTCTAAAGAATTCTGAAATGTTGATATAATGAGAGGACATTGGGGGGGATAAGGTCACATTTTTAATATCTTAATCAATAAAGGGGAAAAATGTAAAAAAAGAATTTCAATTTATGAAGGATTTTTAATAATACAATAAATAGATTTTAATAACATATTATTCATTCTTTTTAGAAACACAGCATAAATATTTTTTACAAGAAGTGAAATATCTTATTTTAAATGTTCACTGGATTTTCTGTAATAAATTTTTAGAAAAGGGAAATAGTAATTGAATTTTGACCAAAAAACCTCCGAAAGCATTAATATAACTAATTGCTCCAGGTTGATGTAGGACATAAGATATTCTCTTCCTACGCTAAAAACAAAACAAAACCCTGGATGTTTCTCCTCAATTTAAAGTTTATAAGGTTGTTTATGTTGTAATAGTGAATTTATATGCTAAGATGATAACATGCTAGTCGTGTATTTTCCCCTGAAATACATGAAACTTTAATCATTAGTTATAAGAATGATTAATTATTTAATAATCATAATATAGAAGAAAAGTTCTATCATAAATTCCTTTCAGAAAATGTAAAATTTGACCATTAACTTAATATTGGTATTATTAAAGTACAGGAAGGCTAGGTAACAAGAGGCAGATTATGTGACATTGCTAGCTTCTGATACGTACTCTGCCATGCCACTCAAGCTTGTTGCATTAAGCAAATATTTCCTTCCTTATTACTCAGATGCCTATTTACCAAGAGCAAAAAAATCCAAAAAGAATGCTGATATCTTTATAAAAATATATACAATATGTCAAAATATGAAACTCACCAAATTATGAAAATTACGCCTTATGGAAGGTATTTTTCCAGGGAATACTGATTTCAAAAGTTCCTGGCAACTTGCAGGCCATGTAACATACAAATTATCATTTTCTAAGTCATTAATCCACTAGAAAAGAATATAGAAATCTTAGTTATATTAAAATAATACTCAAATCATTTTCAAAGGCAGATTTTACTTATCAGAAGGACATGAAAATATATGCATACTTTTTTATATTTGACTGATTAAATATAGAAAGTCAGTTAAATATTTTTAAATTAAGGAACATATAATAAATAACAATTTTATATTACTACCAGAGGCTCAGTGCATGAAATTTGTGCATGGCCATAGCCCAGCTTGCACCCTCTCCAATCTGGGACTCCTCTTGCAATCCAGGACCGCTGGCTCCTAACTGTTCACCTGCCTTCCTGCTTGATCGTCCCTAACCATCTCTGCCTGCCGGCCTGATTTCCCCTAACTGTTCTCCCCTGCTGGCCTGATTACCCCTAACCTCTCTTCCCAGCTGGCCTGATCATCCCTAACTGCTCTCCCTGGCTGGCCTGATCACCCCTAACCACTCTCCCTTGTTGGCCTGATCACCCCTAACCGCTCTGCCTACCTGCCTGATCATCCCTAAATGGCTCTGCCTCAGCCCCCGCCACCTCTGCCTCGGCACCCACCACCAGGGCTTTGTTTGGAAGGATGTCCAGAAGGATGTCCAGTAGGTTGTCTGGCTGTCCAGCCTAATTAGCATATTACACTTTTATTAGTATAGATTAGTATAGATGGCCCTTTACCTGAAGCCTCATACCTAAAACACTGACTCCTCTCACTAGAATGTTTGTTTTTTATATTAAAAATTATATATTTTATATTATTTTTATAAATTTATAATTTTTATAAATTTTATATTAAAATTATATAAATTATATAATTTTATATTTATATAATATTTAATATTTAAATATATATTTATATAATTATATAATTATATAATTATATAAATTTATATAATTATATAAATTATATAAATTATGATTTTTATAAATTTATAATTTTATAAATTTTATATTAAAAATTTTATAAAAATTACTCTCTGGAAACTATTTAAGAAAGATAAATATATATCTTAATTATCAGTATAGAAGGCAATAAGGTCCTCTACTTCCCTCTCTCAAATTTAAAGGCTTGGACATAAAAAAAATAAAATGCCTTTGAAAAGTTACAGAACATATACTAATTAAATCACACAGAAAAAAAATACAAAAGCAAAACAAAGTGTAAGAGATGAGCAATACAGGCAAAAAGTCTAGTATATATGTAGCTAAAATCCTAGAGAAAGGAAAAAAATGGGACAAAGGAATATTTATATATATAAAAGCCTAAGTGACGTCCAACTATTTGCCTGGTAGCTATGATGCACAATGACCACCAGGGGGCAGATGCTCTGATCAGAAGAGGAGGGAGCCCAATTCCTCAGGGAATAGGCCATGGGTTTGGTTGCTGCTGGGGCACTGTTGGCTCCAAATCTGTTTCACCCACACCCTGGACCCAGAGAGGAGGGAGCCTGATTCCAGGGTGCATCACCTGAAAACCACCCTCTCACAATCTGGGACCCCTTGGGGGATGTCAGAGAGCCAGTTTTGGCCTGATTCCCAAGGCTAGGCCGAGGGACTCCACTGATGCATGAATCCATGCACCAGCCCTCTAGTTTGAAATAAAATGAAGAGGTTTTGCAGTCATAAAGACATGAGTTTTTAGAGGGTTTAAAGAGAGGCAGTGTTTTCAGAGAGAAGACAGAACTCAGATATACACACAGAGGGATGAGAAAAGCTGACTTCCAGGGAAGAGGATAGGAAAGTGAAGAGAAAGTTAATTTAATGCCTATATGACACTGAAGGAGGGATAAAAGTGGACAGCTGGGAAAATTTCTATTTTAGTGGTTAATAAGGATGATTCAGATGTGCAATCAGTTCATTGCCACTATAATTTGTCCTGGTAGAACTGAGGTGAAAGGAAGAATTTTGGTCTCCGAGGATAAGTCAGTAGCAGAGTGTCTTGTTTATTTTCCTGATGTAATTCTTGCTAAGATGTGAAGGTAATGAGAACAGTTCTAAAGATCGCCACAACCTGGTAGAAATCCCCTACGAATTGGAAATTTCTGTAGAATCACTCAGCAGTGTCTAGTTTAGTTAACTGTTCTATGGGAATCCTAGGCCAGAGGAGGGGAAGGCACCACGTAGAGCAGTGGTATTCAACCTTCTGGCCCTTTAAATACAGTTCCTCATGTTGTGACCCAACCATAAAATTATTTTTGTTGCTACTTCATAACTGTAATGTTGCTACTCTTATGAATCATAATGTAAATATCTGATATGCAGGATGGTCTTGGTTGATCCCCGTGAAAGGGTCATTCAACCGCCAAAGGGGTCTCGACCCACAGGTTGAGAACCGCTGATGTGGAGGGCATAAATATCTGGTCCCCTACTTAGTTTAAGTGAGAAACTGGCCATACGCTTTATGTATCAGTCTCACTAAACTTGATAACGAATTGTGTCTTCTGGGAGGCTCCAGACCCAGTGCACCCAGGGAACAGCTTCAGACCATGACAGATTACAACTGTACAAATACACGAGCAACCTACTCAAGGGGCAGACTCAGTGAGTACCAAAGCTCAACTAAAGCAAGTCCTGCTCCATAGGGATGTTTCCTGCACAACAGCTCTTCTGCTGTAGTTACAACTGGTCCTCACAACCAATTGGCCAGGGGGGCAATTCTGCCCAGTGATACCAACAGCAATCAAGGTTCACATACAACAAGAATGTGCACACAGCCCCCACAGGGATGCACCTAGGAGTGCCCAGCTCAGATGATGGGGAGGCTGAGGCACTGGGTCCTATGGGACACCTTCTACACTCTACCAATTGCAGGAGAAATAGCAGTTCTACTTAATATATAGAAACAAAGACAGAGAAGCAGCAAAAAAAGACAAAGAAACATGTCACAAATGAAAGAACAGGAGAAATCTTCAGAAAAAAGACTGAATTAAATGGAAGCAAGCAAACTACCAGATAGAGACTTAAAAAAATGGTTATAAGGATAATCAAGGAACTTAATGAGCACTTCAAGGGACTTAGTGGGAATCTGAAGGATCTTAGTGAGAACAACAAAAACATGAAAAAGGACCAGTCAGAAATTAAGCATACACTAACTGAAATGAAGAATAATTTTCAGGAAATCAACAGTAGAGGATTCTGAGAATCAAATATGTGATCTGGCACATTAGGAAACAAATAAACACCCAATCAAAAGAGCAAACGGAAAAAAGAATCCAAAAAATATGAAAAAATATAATGAGTCTCTGGGACAACTTCAAGTGTACCAACATTCATATCATGGGGGTACCAGAAGCAGAAGAGAGAGAGCAAGATATTGACAGAAGAAGTAATGACAGAAAACTCCTCCTCCCGCCCTTGAAAGAAATAGACATACAAGTCCAGGAAGCACAGAGAGTCCCGAACAACACGAATGAAAAGATGACCACACCAAGACATCATAATTGAAATGCCAAAAGTTAAAGACAAAGAGAGAATCTTAAAAGCAGTAACAGAAAAGCAGTTATTTACTTACAAGGGAGCACCCATAGGACTGTCAGCTAATTTCTCAACAGAAACTTTGTAGACCAGAAAGGAGTGGCAAGAAATATTCAAAGTGATGAAAACCAAGGACCTACAAATAAGATTACCAGCAAGGCTACCATTTAGAATTGAAGATTTGATAAAGAGTTTCACAAACAAGAAAAAGCTAAAGGAGTTCATCACCACCAAACTACTATTACATGAAATGTTGAAGGGTCTTCTTTAAGAAAAATAAAAAAATATAAAAAGGCAGTAAATACGTATCTATCAACATTTGAATCTAAAAATTAAATGAATAGGGAACTAATGAACAAAATAAACTGATGAATAACATAAAATCAGAGGCATGGAAACATGAAACAGACTGAAGCATCTCAGAGGGAAGAAAGGACAAGGGTGGAAAGAGATTAACCAAAGAATTTATATGCATACTAGAGGCCTGGTGCACAAAAATTTGTGTGCTGCGGGGGGGGGGGGGGGGGGGGGGG
>PVJC01026405.1:0-24019 GCA_004026665.1 Murina feae
GACTGAAGGGTCCCTGGTTCGATTCCGGTCAAGGGCATGTACCTTGGTTGCAGGCACATCCCCAGTAGGGAGTGTGCAGGAGGCAGCTGATCGATGCTTCTCTCTCATTGATGTTTCTAACTCTATCCCTCTCCCTTCCTCTCTGTAAAAAATCAATACAATACATAAATTTTTTAAAAGATGACAAAAATACACACATAACATTTTAAATGCAAATGGGACTTGGAGGACACTTGGGCGGGTGTGCGGGAAGTCTGTGCTATGTCCCGGCTTGTTGGCCTGCCTTGCTCCCTGGCAGGTCCTGGGCTACTACAACCGCAGGGGGATCAACCCAGAGACTTTCCTAAATGAAATCAAGTACATTGCCAGCGACCCCGACGACAAGCACTTCTTCAACGTGACGGACGAGGCGGCCCTGAAGGACATCGTCGATGCCCTGGGGGACAGGATCTTCAGCCTGGAAGGTGAGCCGTTCACCCAGAGAGGGGCACGGGCTCCGGGGTCATGCAGGCGAAGCCCCCAGTGTGAAGCCACCCCCGCAGAGTGAAACGGTCCTCCCTTCACGGTAAGCGCCAGCAATGGACTGTTACTGTGCTGGACAGAGGCCGTGCGCTTTCCCAGCAGCCCAGGGAGGTGCCTTTGCTGGTCGCCTCCCCCTCCACCACTGAGGAACCTGAAGCACAGAGGAGCTGAGTGACTTGCCAGAGCACCACAGCTTGAGAAGGGAGCCGCCACATTGGGCAAATATAAAACACAATATTCGTGGCAGGTTTATACTAAAAACAATGATGTGTTGGTTGTCTGAAATTCAATAGCCGAGTGTCCTGTGTTTTCTCTTAGTTTGAACCCAACTAGACTGTTCGGGGCCTAAAACACTCTCCCCGCCTCCCCAGTCGCCACAGCACTTTCTTTGCTTGTTTTTAATATGTTTTTATTGATTTCAGAGAAAAGGGGAAAGGGAGAGAGAGATAGAAACATCAGTGATGAGAGAGAATCATGGATGGGCTGCCTCCTGCACGCCCCACACTGGGGATTGAGCCCAGGGACCCAGGCCTGTGCCCTGACCGAGAACCAAACCGTGACTGCCTGGTTCATAGGTCGATGCTCAACCACTGAGCCACACCGGCCAGGCTGCCACAGCACTCCTTCAGATGCCTCCCTACAACTTAAACTCCAGTGTGACTGGCCATCTATTTGCACCACATATTGGGACAGAGGACCCTTTCCACCCTGGGCTTGCCATGTCGGAGGAAGGTCAAAGGCAGAAAGCAGTGTCCCCAGGCCTGAGGGGCTGCAGAGCAGGGGAAATGGCCAGCGACAGGCACAGGAAGGGAGACAAAGACAGTCCTCCTGAACGAGGACAACTAGAAAGTATGACCCTCACACTAGAACTTAAACAACCAAATCAGTGCATTTCTCCTCAAAATGGTCCCCGTGGCCACCAGAGCACTGGCTCCGATGACGAGTTTGGAAGGGCCCTTTGGGGGAGGGGCTTTCAGCACGCACGAGGTTTCCTGTGCAAATCTGTGGCGGTGGCATCTCCTCCGGAGGGCCTGCCTGATGTCTGGGAGTCGTCCAGGGGCAGCTGGAGCTAGTCATGGTGAACCAGCAGAATGAGCAAAGCAAGAAATTGCCGTTCCTGCCCAAAGCGATTTCTTGCCATGCACTTCCCTTGATCGTTCCCCGATGCTCACAGCCTATGGTAGACGTGCCCTGTAATGCGCTATCCCAGGCGCTTTCCAGCAGGGGGTGGGCCACTAATAATAACCCCGCACGACCCCTGGACGTGCTCGTGCCTCCCTGGCAGGTGCCTGCCGCTGGGCAGACAAGGCAGGGCTTAGCCCCAGGGCGCCTCACCTCCCGGGTGCTCCCCGGGAAGCCGTGCTGTGGATGACGCTGCTGCTGTGTGGGCACTCAGTCATCGGGCGTGGAACTGACCTCCTCCTGTCCCTGTCTTAGGCACCAACAAGAATGAAACGTCCTTCGGGCTGGAGATGTCACAGACGGGCTTCTCCTCTCACGTGGTGGAGGTACGAACCGTTCTCAGCCAGCCTCCCACACACACAGGGCTCTGGGCCGTCTCCCCGCCTTCCTGGGCTGTCTCTGTCCCCTTTTCTCTTGTCCTTGGAGTCGCTCTGCCCCCCGTGTTCTGTGGTTGGAAGAGGGAAGTCAGGTCTTCAACTTACCGTGAGCTGCTGCACCCTCCCCGTGCAGAGTGTTGACGGGGATATTTCCTTCAGGACCCATGGTCCCGTGTCCACAGAGCCTTGTGCACACAGTAGGCCAACATGGCAAACCACTTGCACATGCTCTCATAGGGCCCGAGTGTGGCCGAGGAGGCCTGTGTGATGTTGGAGTGTCCAGAGGCGTCCGACGTGCTCTGGCGAGCGGCCACATGGGGCCCCTTTCGGTGCAAACTCGGCATCAGATGACAGAGGTCCCAGGTGGGCAGCTGGTGTCACACACAGCGTGTCGCGTCTGGAGCTCTGCATCGCAGGCCGAGTCTCAGGCTGCCCCTCACCCTCTGCACTCACCTGGTTCTGATTCACAAGCTGGGGCTGCAACCTCACAGGATTGCCAGAGGGACAGAGGGATCAATACCAGAGAGAACACTTTATAAGCTGTTTGCGTATGAGCCCCCCCTCACCCGCCTCCCCCCCCCCCCAAGAGTACTGAGAGCGGAGCGGGCCCTGTGGGGAAAGCCTGGATGTGTCAGTATCATCACCAACCTCGTGGGCGTGCTCTGAACAGGCAGGTGTCTCAGGTGTCTGGGGGGGAGCGGGGGTGGTTTCCACTAACTCCTCCATGAGAGGAGTAGGGCAGGGTTCCTTGCTCCCAGTTTCCAGCTACAGAAACCCCGTCACCGATGGTCGCGTGGCCTGCTGAAGTGCTGTCCGTGAGAGAAATGCTCATCTCATGCTCTCCCCCACCGAGCAGCTGCTGCGTGAGGGAGTGTGGAATCTGAGGGGCTCTGAGTCTGGCGTTTGCTGTCCAGGAGTCCATCAGCCTGCAAGCAATCCAGGGCAGCAGTCCTCAGCTTTGAGAGCAGGATAGAAGCACCGATAGGTTTCTCCTGGTCACATGTACAACTTCAGGAGGCCCCATCCATGGAGCCCTGGGAAGGCCCCTGATCGTTGGGGGGACCACATGTACACATCTAATGCTAGCCAAGCAGCGCGTGATGAGGGTCTTACAGAAGGAAAGGCCCAGGCGGGAAGAGAGGCCATCAGGGAAGGATCTGGGGAGGGGCTGGCAGACCCGAGGACGAGGATCCCTGCAGCCATGAGTGGCAGTGAGCAGCAGAACAGAGAGGAAATCTGCGCACAGCAGGCGCCAGCCCTGATGTTGGGGACAGTGAGAGAGAGGGAATGGCCCTTGCCTCCTCTGTCCATCCCATAATCATTTCTTGAGCTCTTCCCTGGAGGCCAGGCTCCGTACCAGGAACTGGGGGCATGTAAATAGATGAAGATTAAGGTAACATCTCAGCGGACAGCAGCTGGAGGTCTAACTGGGGAGAAAGATTCCTAAATAGTAAGTTCAGTCTCCTGCTTCTCACACTGTGATTTCTGCACATCCAGAAATCGGGGACCTAAAGAACAGGGACACTAAGATAAACCAGGTATTTGAGGACGCCTGCGCTGAGCCCTGAAAACAGCCCGCACGGCTCAGTGTGTGGAGCACGGCGAGTCCTTGTGGACCTACAGGTTCCCCAGCTGCAGCGGGGAGAGCAGGAGCTCAGAGCTCCAGCTTGTAATTGAGGTCAAGGTCGTGCACTGCCCTGTGCAGCCACTTCTACACGCCCAGCTCGAGAGAGCAGAGTGCCTCTCCCCGTCCCGTAGATACAGACCCCAATTCTTCCGTCACCCCCAGTCTTATTTTCAGGTGACGGGCAGCTGGAATTTTTATGTGATAGACTTCAACGGAAAGGCGATTACATTTGAATCTGAGACTCCTTAATGCTTAAAAAAAACTTCCAAATCCCAAGGAATGGTGCAATGAGAGTAGACTGGTGCTGCGACCTGCCCCTGGGTTACTATTAGGCACAGGTTTTTCAGCGCCATCCATTGATGCCGTTGTAATTGGCCGCAGCCAACCTGTCCCTGGGAGTCCAGCTCGCAGCTCTCAGGGTCAGTCAGATCCCTCTGGGGTCCAGGGGCAGGTGGGTCCAGCCTTTCAGCTTTGCCCAGAGCAGGTCCTGAACTCAAGGGAGTCCATCTCCTGGGCGAGCCCCAGGCTTCATCTCCCCCAGAAGTGCTCCACCTGGACAGCCTCAGACAGCTACTTCCTGCAAAGGGGCGGAAGGAGCTTCAGCTGCCCGAGCCTGTTTATTACGTCAGAGGATAGGTCTCTGGTCCTGGGGGAGGGGCCAGTGGAATGCTCTCAAGGGCAGAGAAAAGGCCCAGCAGCTCATTGGGCTGCTGCCATCTGTCAACAAGGAAACCAACCTATGAGTTAGGAAGGAGAGATCAGAGACCAGCACAGGAGAGGAGACCCCAGAGCTTCCCCTGACCACCTACAGGCTCCAGGCCACAGCAACTGCATCCCACGCTGAGGCCAAAGGTCAGAGCCATTGAGGGAACCAGAGAGCTGGAGCCCACCCAAGAACTCTAGTCTTGATTTGCAAAAAGGAGAAAGAGAGGATCCTGGACATGACGGCTCCCTGGTCAAATTCTAGAACGGATTTCTAAGCCAACGCTTTCATTAGCATTTGGAAATACATGCGCAGGTCACTAGTGGCTGGGATGGCTTCTATGGCTGCTGGCTGGCTACTGAGGCAGTGAACTCCCTGTCAAGCTGGGTAATCAAGAAGAAGCTTTCAGAAAGCTTGCAGAAGGGAGCCATACGCCCCAAGGCGGCATCGACTCTAAGAGTCTATAATCCCCACGGGCCACAAGCGGAAAGTGTGGAGGAAGGAAGAGAAGCATAAATAATTGACGCCCGTTGGTGAGGGCGGAGCTGCAGGGGAGGGCTCAGCAGAGGATTTCACAGTGAGCATCCCACACTGAGTCCATCACTCGCTTCCACACCAATGCTTACAGAAGGAAGCAGTTTTATGAGGGTGGGTCTGTCTACAAAAACCCCAAGACAAGAAGAGATCGTTTCTCCTGTGACCTACACGTGATGACCTGGCACGCTCTGCCTCTTCAGCCTGGGCCTCCACACGGGCTGCACCGGAGAGTGAGGGAGGGCACTGGCTGTGCCTGAGCTTCTCAGCTGTCGGAGCCTTAACGCTGTTATTATTCCAAGGAGTTTTGCACTTCAACTAGGTTTGCGTATCTGGTTCGATCCAGAATGAAAGAAACCAGCCCATCGTGGGGCAATGACCTTGAAGTTGTGCGCCCCTCCTGAGCCCCCATAGGCATTAACGATGCGGTAGACTCTCCCACTCGCCAGCGAGGGCAGGCAGTCAGGGCTGTTGATCAGGGCTGTCTGTGGGCTCCTCCCGTGAAGGCCAGGCCAAGGTCTGCCGGCATGCTCACTCCCCGACTGTTTACCAGGTGGCTCCTGGTGGCAGGAATCATTTCCGGTTGCTAAGGTCCTCCTAAGCCCAACCGTGTGTCCTTGGGCTGTGCCTGGTCCCAGCACCCACTCCTGATCCTTATGCCCAGAAACTCTGAGCAGAGGCGCCAACCCGCTGATCTTGAATGAGCAAGCGCAGTGTGCCCCTTGCCCTCCGCAGCCCCTCCTCGCTGCCCTGGCCACGGCGTCGGCGTCGAGCAGCTCACTCGGTGAGGGGCTGCTCTCCGCAGGAAGGTTGAGGGCCTGTTTCTGAGTCTTACCCACCCAACCCCCTCTGAACGCCTGGCACCCGTCCTTCCTCAGGCGTCACTTTGAGCTTATTGAAAACAAGTTCCATGCCAGAATCCAAGCAACGAGTTAAAGCACAGCCCGGCCTCTGCATGATACAGCCCCTTGGAAGGGGCTCCTGTGAGGAGAGTCCGGCCCCCCTAGACTCACTCTGATGATGGACACACCGGCACTAGGGAGCCGTGGGAGCGCCTGGGGGGAGGACACCACCCAGAGGGCGGTCTCCCTGCACGCCAGCGCCCAGGGCCACCACTGACCACCTCCACCTGCCTCCACAGTTCTGCCTCTCCAGTGCCGGGAAGAATCACTGGCATCTGGCATTCTCATCCCATTACTGCCTGGCTGGGCAGCCTCAGACTAATCACTTAACCTGTCTGAACCTTTGTCTTCGAATAGATTCCAGACCCAGTTTTCAGCCTGAAAAATATTTGTAGAATTGAATCTTGAGGCTTGGAAAGGACGTTGCAATTTAGAGACTTACATAATAATTGATCAAGTAAGATTTTCTTAAAACCCTTTCCTAACTCCAACGTGCATCCACCCCTCGCTCGGCTGGGCCCAGCATAGGCTGACCTTGCCTCCGGGAGAGCACAGCTCGCCAGCTGATGCCAGGATGCACCCGGAGCACCAGCTGCACTGTGAGATCTGACGCTTTGACTCCTGCCCCCACAAGTGCTTTGTGGGTGAATTAGTGAATGAGAACAGCTGCTTACGTACCCCGCGCTTATTAGCTGCCAAGCACCTGCTAAGAATTTAAATGCTCATTCTTACAACAAAAGAGCCGAGGAACCGAGGCTCAGAGAGAGAGACTTGCCAGACGTTACACAGCTAGAAGCTTTGGCGGTGGAACACGTCAGGGAGGTCTGTCCCCAGAGCTCATGCTCTGACCACAGGCCAGGAATTCTCAGCCTCAGCCCCATTGGCGATCCGGGCCAGAAGCTTCTTCTTCTTTTTTTAATATATATTTTTATTGACTTCAGAGAGGAAGGGAGAGGGTGGTCATGAATGTGGCCTTGGCTCATCTGTCCGGCCTCATCCTGAGCCACGCTGCCCCTCGCCCTCAGCATTCCAGACCCTGTTTTCAGGTCCTTGAGACCCTGTTTTCAGTTCCTTTGAAACCAAAGGCTCTAAACCCTCTTCAGCCTCAGGGCCTTTGCACAGGTTGCCCCCACCCGCTCTAAGCATCTGGATAAGCATCACAGCTGACCCCCATCTCAATCTAAATTAACCCTCACTGTGGCATTTACTACATCCCTCTTCACATGTATCACGGTTTGCGACTACGACATTTATTTGTATATTCATTTAGGGTCTTTGAGCTCCACGAGGTGTCTGGCACAGAGTAAACACAGTGAATTTTTACTTAAAAAATGGAGAAGTAGGACTTAGACACGTGGGAGCAACTCAGACACTACAGAGGAATGTGAACGGAGGCCAAGTGCAGGGCAGAGCTCGAAGGAGCGTCGGAGGGAAGGAATAGAGACCAGAGACTTCCTGGGGGGGGGGGGGGCTGAAGCCCAAAGAGTAATGGAGGTTTGGTCCTGGGTTTGGAGTTTCTTTCTAGAACATTCCTTCTCCCCTATGATCCCATCCTTAGTTTGACCCGTTTTCTCTAAGGATGGATTGGGTGGCAAGAAGGTCCTGGGCTCATTCAAAAGCCAAGGATCCTGGCTACAAAGTTGGGCTGTTAAACAATGAAGCCAGGAGAAGGCGCCCAGGGTGGCTGGCAGATGCTTCCCGGAGAGGGGCACCTGGGGACCAGAGCTGATGTGTGTCCCTCCCACTGTCAGGACGGGATTCTGCTGGGAGCCGTGGGCGCCTACGACTGGAACGGAGCTGTGCTCAAGGAGACCAGTGGCGGCAAGGTCATCCCCCTCCGAGAGTCCTACCTGAAGGAGTTCCCCGAGGAGCTCAGGAACCACGGCGCGTATCTGGGTGAGAGTCAGAGCAGGGCCGCCGCTGGGCAGTGGGCAAGCAGGGGCCCGGGGGCCGCACCGCCCACCCGCGACCCGAGGGGCCCCTCTGTGAGCATCCTGTGCTGACTCAGGCACAGCCGTCACCTCCTCAGCCTGGCGCCCACCACGCCAGCACCCTGCCGGGCAAGTAAGTAGGTGGAGTAGATGACAAGCCGTGCACCTCCCCTGAAGTGCGCTCCAGTGGATGTTTCTAATGCTCCTCCTCCTCCTCCCGGAGATGCTGGTGGGGAGAGCCAGGCTGAAGGAGCCTCATGAAACCCCTGGTCTTAACCACAGTCACACCTGGGGTAGGATCCTGCGGGAGTGCCTCCTCCGCTGCTCCTCCTCCCTCTGGGGCTGGTCCAGTGAGGGCAGAGCCTGGGTCCCTGGAAGATTCCTCCCTACGTGCCCCAAGGGAGTGGGGAGACAGGGCGGGAGACTGGGAGGCCAGGCTCCCGCCTCCGAGGGGGGAAGCTATACAGCCTGCTGGCCAAGCCCTCTGGGCAGGCCTTCGGAGGCTGCTTCAGCTTTCAGGGTGGCCCTGCTGCTGGCCAAGGAGCCACATGGGAACCAAAGCCCCAGCCAGCAGACTGATGGGAGCAGGAAATTCTCAGTGCTGCTTGGAGCTTTGCAGGTCAGCCCACGCCTGCCCTCAGGACATGCAGCCCCCAGGCTCCTCCCACCACCACCATCTCCCACGTGGAAGGCCTAAGGCCCAGGGCCAGTTGAAAACATTTCCAGCCGTGCCACTGAGGGCTCAGCTCAGCTCAGAAGAAATCTCTGCTCCACACCACAGGCTAGCCCCACCCACCCTCACACGGGCATCTCTGGTCGTGCTAAGTGCACAGCCACGGTACTACCCCATGCGACATGCTGGCCCTACTAACCTTTCAAGGCCCATGTCCCAGGACACACCTCCAGGGTGAGAAAAGTTATGTCTGAAGCCAGAGTAGACAGCCTGCTGCTCCCACACTCCTAGCCACTGAATCAGCTCCTCTGTGCATCCTGAAGCCACTCTCTGGAACCAACTGCTAGGAACCAGGTGACAGTGTCACACACATGCACACACAACACACATGCACACACACATCGCACATGTGTGTGCACACACATGTACACATGCACTCATGGCAGAAGGAGACACCCATTCCCAGAAAGAGCCCAGGAACTGCCAACAGGCCTGACACCCACCTAAAAACCGGGATCCAGGATTCGGAATCGTCTGGCAGAGAGTGGAACTCGGCTTTGCAGGCTTTGCGGAGAGTTGCCTGAAGTTGCTGCACAGTCGTCTTCTGGATGCTGAGTGGGCAACTCGAGAGTCACAGTGATCAGGCAGCGCCATCCTGAGAACCCAGATCGGCGTCTTTCCCGAGAGCCCTGGGCTTCCAGTGCTTCCTGTATTGTGGGCGTATGTGTGGCCTGAGAGCCTGGGAGCTCCCTCCTCTGAGTCTGCAAAGCTCTGGGGCTGCAGGAATCCCTGAGGACTTTACGTCTACACAGACAACACCGGTTTTCATGAGCCACTCGGCAAGGATTTATGGGAATGGAGAGGGCACAGTGTGGTCCCCGATAAGCCTGCCTCGTACAAAATGAAACGTGGCCTGGGCTCACCCATCCCCCTCCTGCTGCCGGTGAAGGAGGGGGTGTGCTCGTTCCAGGTCAGCTACACCTGTAGGGGCCCTGCCCGGCTTCCTGTATGCCCTCCGGCAGGGCTGGGTGCAGGCCTGGGAATGACTGCCCTGTGTTATGGCATCTGCCTGGCCGGCCCTGAATGCACTTCCTGCACCGGCCTGTCCTCCGCACAGCTGAGCCATTCGTGGGGCCCTGGCAAGGCCTGCCGAGCCCGTGGGCCAGAGACCAGCCTGTTTCCCCCTCGGCAGGGTACACAGTCACATCGGTCGTGTCCTCCAAGCAGGGGCGGGTGTACGTGGCTGGAGCCCCCCGGTTCAACCACACCGGCAAAGCCATCCTGTTCACCATGCACAACAACCGGAGTCTCACCATCCACCAGGCCCTGCTGGGCGAGCAGGTAACGAAGGGGGAGTTTTCTGGGGAGGGAGGAACAGAGGGGGCTAGGCCAATGGGGAAAGCTGGGCTAGAGGGGTCTCTGGACCTCATCTCTTCCCTCTCAGGAGGACGGTCCCCAGACGCTCAAACATCTTTCCTGGTTGGGGAACATCTATCTCCTCTCCACCAGCCTTGGAGTGGACTGTTCCCTCCCCAGGGAGCCAGGCCCTGGTCCCCGCTGCAGCAAGGAGGAACTGAGCATTTGCTCGCCTGCATTTCATGGACCTCTGCCCCGATTGCCAGCTTCTTCCCGGTCATGTTTAGAGTTCATGGCTAGAAGCAGCATCTAGGCTGTGCTTCCCAGTCTGGGCTGCCAGGGTCCCCAGGTGTCCCGAGGGGCAGTCATGTTCCTCAAGCCATCTTCATGCTGCCGGGAGTGGGAGGAATTGTGCACCCACCCACTCGAGGCCCCAAGGGTTCGCCGAGATGCCAGCTTCTTTCCTTTTCCTGGAATGTTAACGATGCAGAACAGTGCGGCGGCCAGTGCCACTGCCCCGCCTGGGATGTGGTGGGCCACCAGCCCGTGCTGCGGGGAGTCTCGTGTTGGACGGTCATGAGTGCAGATGGAAAGCTATGACAACAGTCATTGGTGGTGAAAAGAGCAGAACGCAGGTTTCTGATCCAAGTCATTTCAATAGCTGAGGGAGCTGTGGTCCTGGGAAGCAACACAGCTTTTCCATGGTCATAGCGTGGGTTCATGGCTGGGTC
The DNA here is from genome assembly GCA_004026665.1 of Murina feae. Classification (NCBI taxonomy): domain Eukaryota; kingdom Metazoa; phylum Chordata; class Mammalia; order Chiroptera; family Vespertilionidae; genus Murina; species Murina feae. The sequence continues at coordinate 10,539 of PVJC01026405.1, forward strand.
AAGTTCAGAACCCAGGACTCCTGGTGGGGCTCTTGCATTGTGCCACCTCCTAACTCCCAACCCCAGAGCCAGGCCTCGGCCCCTCCTGACCAGCAGGATCCAGCATCCATGTCATCCTGGGTTTAGGCTGGGCCCTGCCCAGGTCTTGCTGTCCCGGCTCTACAGAGCCTGGGAGCAGCCCTGTCTCCTGCACCGTCTGTGACTGCCCTTGGCTTGTCACCTTTAGGACAAGCTCCCCCCTGGGTCTAACCTAAACCCCTCCAACTGTAGGAAGCCCTCATCCCACCATTCCTCAGGTCATCTCAAGGGCACTGGTGGAGCCAAGACACTGCTCTGTCCCCCAGCTTCTGCCCTCTCCACCCACACGTGGCCCAGGGCCAGCTCTTTTGGGAATCCAAAAAGACCTTGAGAGCCAGAGGGAATTTGCTGATGAATTTATGGCATTTGTACTGCCCAGTCCTGCCTCCAACATCCGACAGAGAAACCACAGCGCTGAAGGCAGCTAAGTTAAGTGGATTCTGAATCACCATGACCCACAGAGCTGAGGCCACATGTTTAGGCAAATGCCTCCCTCCCTCCCCCCTTATTTTCTCCGTCTGCCTTTTAATTACTTTAGGCAAGCACATCTTTTGCCCCGGGTTTATGATTTTTGTTTGTCTCTTCGGTATTTTTTTTCTTTCTCCTTAGTTAAAAGCTGTTCATGCTTTAGGATAGTGTTTTCTGAAAGCACCCTAAGCCAGGAGGTGACTGGGGGAGGGAGAGTCACGGGCTCGGGGTTAGACAGACCCAAGTTGCAGCCCCGTTTGGCCATGACCAGCCTTCGGACCTTGGGCCAGTGACTCAAATTCCCTGAGCGTCATTCAGTTCCTTCCCTGTAAGATGAGGACCATGGTCGCTCCTAAGGAAACATGAGGCTCATACATGCTAACCTGAGGCTGTAAAGTGTGTCATACAGGGCCCTGTCCCTGAGAAGACTACTTCCCTTTCCTGGGTGACCCACTGGTTCAATAAACGTTTCCTGAGGGCCTCCCTGTGCAGGGCAGGGCACCAAGGCCTGGAGGGAACTCAGCAGGCACAGGGCCCACCTCACGAGGCACCTGTGGAGGGAGCAGCTGCTGGTGGGAGGAATATGAGGCCAGGGGAGCAGCTAGAAGGGGCACCCACTGTAGGGAGTGGAGTGGGAAGGGCAGAGATGCTTCTAACAGAAAGTGACCTGAGGGATGGTAGACACTCACAGGGCAGGGGAAAGGCGAGGAGGGCCTGGGGCTTCTGGAGAAGAGAAATCACAGGTGTGGCAGGAGGGCTTGTAGGAGCTGGAGGGAGGGACGGGAGGGAAGCAGGTGCAGCAGCATCACACTGGAGAGTTTGGACTTTTTCCCAAAAGCAAGGAAGCAGCATGGTCAGAGGCTAGAGCCACTCTGGCTGCGTGTGGGCTGGGCTGGAGGGCTGGCCCGGACATAGGGAGGCCCTTGGATGGTGCCCAACCTGGGGAGGGAAGTAGATGGGCTGGGGCCGTGTTTGGCAAACACCAGGGGGGACTCTCTGGGAGCCTACAGGTGGGAGAGGGTAAAGGGTGGAGGCGTGGGGGGGGGGACCCCTGGTTGAGTGGGTGATGGGGCCCTCACGAGGTGAGGAATGTGGCACCCAGCGAGGGAGAGGAACATAGTGACTGCTCACAGGCTGGAAAGAAATCATAATTCACCACACAAGGTGCTCATCCTAGTTATCTGTGACATTAAGAATGGACACGAGTTACATGTTCAACAGTAGAGGGCTGATTGAACACATTGGCGCATGCATAATTTTGAATATTATAGAATCAGCAATGGTGTGTAGCAAGATAATAAATGCTCGCGATCCATCAGTATGCAAGCCATATGTACAGTATGATCCTGGATTGGAAAAGTAAGCCACACACACACACAGGCACACACCGCAGAGAAACAGACAGGAGGAAACACAGGCTCAGAGCAGCTGGATGTCGGGGCGAGGGGTGACGTGCTTTCGTCTTTAGACCTTTCTGTTATTTTGCTCTTTTTTGCCATTATAATGTGTCAGTTACAAACAGAAGAAATGGCAGTCGGTAAGACTGAACACTGGAAAGAAGCATGGGGCAGAGAGGTACTAATACAACAAGGAGAAAAGAGGGGGAGGAAGGACAGATGGACAGGGCGCGTCCACTCCATAGAGGGGGCAGTGGGGGCGGGGAGGAGAGGCGTGAGAAGGGGAGGGCGTTCTCGTTTGTTCTCCCTAAATTCCGAGTCAAAGATCGTGTCCGTCTGTCTGTCCCCCTGCCCTGGTGAGGCGAGGCCTCCTGCAGCCCAGCCCCATGCCTCTCCCACCCTGTGCCTGTGCCGCAGATAGGCTCTTACTACGGGAGTGAGATCACCGCGGTGGACATCGACGGCGACGGTGTGACTGACGTCCTGCTGGTGGGCGCCCCCATGTACTTCAGCGAGGGCCGAGAGCGAGGCAGGGTGTACGTCTACAACCTGAGACAGGTACTGCTTTGGGGGCCTGGCAGCCTCCCGGGGGCACCTGGTCCCTGCTTCGCCCTGGTGCCCACGAGGAAAGCTGGGTCACATCCGCTGCTGAGCCAGGCCAAGGAGGCCAGGAAGCTCCTCTGTGGCTGGGCTTCTGTGGCCAGACGAGGGACGCTGGGGAGAGGCGGGAGAGAGGACGCTGCCGGCCAGAGGGGGTCGTGACCCCTTGCCAAGTCCCCTGAGCCTTCTCCTGCCCCTGCTTTTCCAGAACCGGTTTGTTTACAACGGGACACTGATGGATTCCCGCAGCTACCAGAACGCCCGATTCGGGTCCTCCATCGCCTGGGTGCGCGACCTCAATCAAGACTCCTACAACGACGTGGTGGTGGGAGCCCCTTTGGAGGACAGCCACGCAGGAGCCATCTACATCTTCCACGGCTTCCGCGGCAGCCTCCTGACGACGCCGAAGCAGGTAGCGCCGATGCAGGGAGCTGGGCCCTCGAGTCCTCGTGGCTCCTGCTCAGCCACTGGCTCAGGGCTGTCTCCTGTGTCCTCCTCCGGGGAAGGATCCCATCTCCTACCTCTACTTGCCTTGTATCCAAATTGAGAAATGGGTACATTTTTCTTTGGGGACTTCCACGTCACCCCTGTGGGCACCTGTCCCCGCTTAACTCTATCTCAACAACAACCAGCGTCCCAGGGACCCGCACCTCACCCCTTCCACACGTGTCCGTGCTCCGGGCTGGTCACCCTGCTCACCTCAGAAGCGACCCATTCCGGGTCCCCTCCCCGCAGGGTCATTTTCTTTGCTGCGTGTTATTAGTAAGACAGTCTAATATGCTGCGGTTGAGCTGCTGATGGCTTACCTGCCAGGTAACACTTCATGGGGAACTCTTTTCAGACACAGGACTTTAGTCCAAAGGCACAACCTGAAGGCAGGCATTTCAGGGGCCAGCAGACCAGGGGAAGAGAGAGCTGTGGGCTGGAGAAGCCCGTGAGGGTTTCCAACAGGCTCCCTGCGGGGTTCCCATGGGTATCTGCCCTGTAGGGGGCACCGCCCACCCTGGTCTCACAGTGTCCAGTCTCAGCTTTTTCTTCCCATTCCCTAGAGAATCGCTGCCTCGGAGCTGGCTCCCGGCCTCCAGTATTTCGGCTGCAGCCTCCACGGGCAACTGGACCTCAACGAGGATGGGCTCGTGGACCTGGCGGTGGGCGCCCTGGGCAACGCTGTGATTCTGTGGTTGGTTCCTTCGCTTTTCTTGGCTCTTGGCTCCTGAGAGTCATGACGGATACAGGGTTTAAAAGATGTGCTTCGGATCTGAGTCCCTTTCTTTAATCGTTGTCAGCTGAGCTCACCCTGGTCCTACCCCATGGTGGTCACCAAGCTTCGTATGGAACGACTAAGTTTTTCTGAAGCTCCAGCCCCTCTTCCCAATGGACTTCTAGGATTTTTGAGCACTTAGTGTCATAAAGCCCCTCTTCGCATGTATCCCAAAAGTTCTGGCTACTTAGGCACTTCTTTGACTTCAGCCTTGATTTCAAGCTACTTAAAGGAACAGATCTCCCTTCTCCACTGGTGTGAAGAGTGTATGTAACACAGAGATTGCTTTCCTCCAAAGCCCTTCGGACTTTCTGTCTCCCTTCCCAGGGCCTAATTCCTGCACCGACCCACTAGAGCACTGGTTCTCAATCTTCCCAATGCCGAAACCCTTTAATACAGTTCCTCATGTTGTGGCGACCCCCAACCATCAAATTATTTTCGTTGCTACTTCATAACTGTAATTTTGTTACTGTTCTAAATCGTAATGTAAATATCTGATATGCAGGATGTATGTAGGCGACGCCTGTGAAAGGGCCGTTCGACCCCCAAAGGGGTCGCGACCCCCAGGTTGAGAACCGCTGCCCTAAACATTTGCTGTCTGCCTGCACACAGGGTCTCTCCTTAGCAGTAGTCTACAGCTTTAAAAAAAAAAAAAAAAAAAAAGGCTTTCTGAAAGTCTGTATATTTACCATGTGATGGCTAGTTTTTGAGCTGAAAAAAATTTTTTTAATTTGAACTTTTTTTATATATGAGATATTTTTCATAATAAATATGATAACGTAAGGAAAATTTGTAAAGTAAAGAAATCGCTCCGTTTCATCACCTTCATAAGAGTGGTAATGTCACTGTTAACATTTTGGCCATCTCTTTTGAACTTTTTCCGCCTGCATATGATGGTCTGTAAATGCAACCACATTTTTCATACAACTTACAAAAGGCATTAGGCAGGCCGTGGTGTGACTTCACAGGTGATCAAGGAGGAGCGGACCTGCTCTTGGGCCTCAAGAATATTACATCCCATGGGGCAACGTGTGAGCCCAGCTTTTCTAGAAAAAGCTGAAGCTGATGCGTTAATGCGTTGGGTGGGGAGGGCTTCCGTCCAGATGGGAGGGTGAGGAAGCTGCAGCGGGAGAGCCCTGGACCAGCCAGTGTAACGGCCTGTGACCGGCCTGTGACCACAGTGGAGAACTCCCATCCAGGCCGGCATGGCGCCTTGCTCACTGTCTCTCCAGAAGTGGGACACCACCTTCGCTCCCTGCAACAGCCCGTCAAGGGGAGGGAGGGGAGCAGGGCACCTCCGGGCTCCTCATGGCCCCGCTGGCCATGGCTAAGCCTCAGCTGCCCACAGCCCAGGTGGTGTCCCCGGCTGCCCACAGCCCAGGTGGTGTCCCCGGCTGCCCACAGCCCAGGTAGTGTCCCCGGCCCGCTAGGCAGCGCAGGAGGCAGGGTCTCTGTGGGGGCAGCCCGGGCACTGGCACGCGGCCCAGCTCCCTGTGACAGTCTGCTCGAACCTGGGGGCTCTTAGGTCGTCGGAGGTGGCAGCTTGGACCGTAAAGGTCGTCACTGTGTTGGTTCCAGTCAGGAAGCAAGACAGGTGACCAAGGCCAAGGTCAGGTGTAAATGTGGCCTAGCAGGTCCTTAGGGGGACACATAACTAAGTAAGTCCTTTACAGGAAACAAAGTGGGCGCAGACACACACCCACAGGAAGGACTGGACCAAGTTCTAGCTGCTGAGGGCCACGCGAAGGGCCGCCTGAGCAGTGATGAATTTGTGGGTGGAGCCCGCTGGGGAGACTTTAGGACCCACATGGGACTGACTGCCTGTTAGCATCAGCTTTTAAAACTCTCACTAACACCCTGACCGGTTTGGCTCAGCAGCTAGAGCGTCGGCCTGTGGACTCAAGGGTCCCAGGTTCGATTCTGGTCAAGGGCATTATCTTGGTTGTGGGCACATCCCCAGTGGGAGGTGTGCAGGAGGCAGCTGATCGATGTTTCTAACTCTCTATCCCTCTCCCTTCCTCTCCGTAAATACCAATAAAATACATTTTTTTAAAATCTTACTATAAAAAATAAAAAAATAAAACTCTCACTACCCAGGCTTTGCCCAGCCACAGTAGTTTTTAAAGACTCCCCAGTGTTTGTTTCCGATGGGTAGCTGAGTTTGAGAACCACTGAGATAAGCTATTATGTTCACACACCACAGTCTCACTCACCTGCCTTGATACTTACAATTCCCGTGGGAGAGGTCACGTGACCTGCCCAAGGTTCCGGGGGGAACCAACGGAGCCGAGACTCAAATCCACCCTTTTCACTCCACAGCAGAGTACACCGCACCCCCCTTAGGCTAAAAAGAGCAGAGAGTTAGCACAGACAGTCACGCAGAAACTCTGAAGCATCTAAGTCACACCACACTCAAAGGCCTTTCCTTCCCTGAATAGGTTTGACTTAGACCCACAGTAAGTTTCACTCCCTTGGCTGCCTGGACGGTAGTGTGGGGCGATGGGTGTGGAATCTCTAGTGCAGGGAGCGGGTCCCTCCTGTGCCTGCACACTGGCCTCACCTGGGAGCTTTCACACCAAGCCCTTCAAAGTCTGGTCTGGGGACCAACAGCAGCAGCAATCCCTAGAACTTGCTAGAAGTGCGGCATCTGTGCCCTCCTATAAGGTCAGATCTGCATTTTCCCAGGCCCCGAGAGGTGTGCCCGTGTGTTAAAATACAGAAGTACTGCTTTAAGGCTCGGTGACGCCGAGTCTGAGCGCAACTTGGGCACCAGGACTTTTTAGCTTCTCCAGATTATTCTCATGTTTATCCGGGGTTAGAAACCACTGTTCTCAAAGTGAGGAGGAGGCAAAGGAAGTCAGTATTGTCCGCAGCAAGAAAAGCAATGAAGGGCTGCCTCAAGGAGCAAGGAGGTCGCTGAGCTGGCCCTCGTCACCTGCCAGTTTTGCCCAATTCTTCAACAACTAGGGCCCTCTCTGCCCGCCATCCCCACACACTGCCTCACCCTCCAGTGATGGTTTTGCGTTTCCACTCCCATCTGCTCTCTGCCTGTCCCCCAGGTCACAGCGGGGGCCCTTGGGCCACCCCACCCCAGCTGCCCGCCCTTCTCCTCCAGGTCCCGCCCCGTGGTCCAGATCAACGCCAGCCTCCACTTCGAGCCGCCCAAGATCAACATCTTCCACAGGGACTGCAAGCGCAGCGGCAGGGATGCCACCTGCCTGGCCGCCTTCCTCTGCTTCGCGCCCATCTTCCTGGCACCGCACTTCCAAGCAGCGACAGTCGGTAAACCGGGCCCTCCCTCTCCCCGTGGACTTGGGGATTGCTCTGTTTCAAAACCTGGGCTTTCACTTTAAGTACCAGGTCACACCTAGAGTCACCTTGGATGACTGCTAGATGCCCATTTGACGCCCTAATTATAAAGGACAGAGGGGGGCTATCAGGCCAGTGAGCAGCGGTGACCGAAGGAAAGGCCAGGAGAAGAAGGAAATAGTCGGGGTGCAGTTTGGATCAGAACAGAGGACTGGAAGCAGTGGAGTAACCTGGGTGCAAATGCCATGAAGTCGGGAAACTCAGGCCCAGCAGGGGAGCTGGAAACAGGGGTCAGGCGATGAAGACCCTGGTAGCCGTGGGCCCTGCATGAGGTGTGAGTCTGCAGCAGGGCGGTGTGCTTCTGAGGGTGCATCACTTCACCTCCGGCCACGGCTGGGGTCAGACACTGCACGTGGCAGCCTTGGGCCCAGGCAGCCCTAGGAAGTGCCAGCTGTGGGCCCTGGGACCAGGCTGGGCCGTGCAGCAAGTGGGGACTACAGAGAGCTTCTCAGCCAAGGAGCAGGGCCAACCGGACGAAGATGAAGCAGGTATCGGGGGGAGATGAGAACAGTCAGGCCTGGGTGTGCCTTTCCCTCAACTGCTTCCTGTGAAAGGAGACAGAGGCCTATGACCAAGTCCCCAGGACCTGGCACAGCCAGAGGGTCGGCGGGGTCATAGGAGGGACTGGGCCGCCCTGGAATCAGCGAAAGGTCAGCCTCGTTGAAGGGGAGGAGGCTGTAGGACTTCAACCCCACATCAGAGTCTTGAGTTTGAGGAAGGGGTGGGAAGCTGGTGGGAGCTGGCCAGCCTCCCCCACTAGTGTGATGGGACCTGCCACCTGCAGAGGCTCTGAGCCAGACATGCTGGGATCCCAGAGCCAAGGGTGAGCGCTGGGGGCAGGGGGAGGGGTGGCGGCTGGGGGGGTGGGGGGGAGAGGGCAGAGGTGGAAAGGTGTGTTGGCTGGGGAGGGAGGGGGGCTCAAACAGCCATCACCCTGACCCTTGTTCTGTCTCCTCCCCTCCTATTGCATTCACTTTTCCCTCCATTTCTTCCTCTTTCTCTCTCCCTTCACTGTCAGGCTCATTTCCCTTCCTCCTCCTCTGCCTTCCTCTTCTCTTCGGTTCCTTTCTTTTCTCCTTTCTCCTTCATCACTTGCTCTCTGTATGGGAGTTTCCTGCCCACGCTGGGCCTCCTGGGGAGAGAGGAGCAGCTCTTTGCTGGCCAGCCTGGAGGGCTTCCTGGTGGAGGCTGACTTTCCAAAGGCTGTTTTAAATGAGAGGCAAACAGTCTTGGGCGGATCTGTGGCTTCACCTCCATGGTCTTGCCCTCCCCCTCCTCCAGGCATCAGGTACAATGCCACCATGGATGAGAGGCGGTACACGCCAAGAGCCCACCTGGATGAGGGCGGGGACCGGTACACAAACAGGGCTGTCCTGCTCTCCTCCGGCCAGGAGCACTGCGACCGGATCAGCTTCCATGTCCTGGTGAGCCTTTGCCCAACAGCCCCACTAGCAGAACCCAAGTTCCGACAGGAAGGGGACACGGAGCTGGGATGCGGGTGCTGCCGCAGGAGAGTCAGATTGCTCCGCTGGTGCCAGCAGCCCTCAGGGGGCCAGCCAGCAGGCAGTGCCCTAGACTGTGGCCACCCCATATTCAGGCCCCAGAGAAAAGGCCATTGGGACACTGCCTACCACTGACAGTACCATCCTCCGAAGTCCCTTCTTCCCCAGCTCTCAAGTGCCCAGTGTTTCTTTAGCAGGGGATGAAAGGGGAGGGGGGTGCTCAGTGAGGTTTAGTGGAAAGAGCAGGATCAGCCAGCAGGGACCGTGGCTTGGAAAAAAAGAATAAACAGGCATCAACTGAAAGTGAAGGCCAGGTGAGGCCAGGGAGGTAGACAAGCTGGGAGGAGGGACAGAGAGAGGCCAGCCTGGCAGAAAGGGAGAACCCATGAGGGCCCGGTGCCCCACTTAATGGATAAAGAAACTTCAAGTACCCAGGCCACAGCTCCAGCCTCAGGGCACAAGCATGGGGCACTCAGAGGCCCCCGGCCCCAGGATGCAATGGGCAAAGTCAGAAAAGCTAGTGGGGTGAGAAGTCCTTGCGTCTGTTAACGGGGGGCCTCTTCTGATGCGCTGGTAACTGGGCTCAGAGTGCGGCCCTGGGACCAGCAGCATCCCCATCACCCGGGACCTTGTTAGAAACGCACACTTCAAACCCATCCCAGACCTGCTGAATCCGACACCCTGGGGGCAGGACTCAGTGTCTTAACAACCCTTCCCATCCGGGGTCCTGCAGCACCTCCAGTGTGGGAACTACTGCCTTCATACAAAGAAGCCACGCATGTCAGGATCGGACAGGGTTCTCTGAGGGAGAATATATGTAAACATATATATTATTCATTTTTTACAGAGAGAGGAAGGGAGAGGGATAGAGAGCTAGAAACATCGATGAGAGAGAAACATCGATCAGCTGCCTCCTGCACACCTCCTACTGGGGTTGTGCCCGCAACCAAGGTGCATACCCTTGACCGGAATCGAACCTGGGACCTTTCAGCCTGCAGGCTGACGCTCTATCCACTGAGCCAAACCGGTCAGGGCTCTGAGGGAGATTTTTTAGGCATCACCAAGCACCCCTCTTACAATCTATACGTACAGCAGCCGGAATCACCCCTATTTTGGCCACAGGCTGTTCCTTCATGGGTTTAACACACTGATAAGCCCTGTCGCAGTGCCAGACCTGTGCCAAGAGGCTTCGGAGGGAGGAAGACCGACACATAACCAGGAGCTTGAGAGCCACGTGGCAGTGGCAGTGACGGGTCTGGACAGGATGTGGGGATGGGTGCTGCCCGACTTCCTGGAGGTGGAGGTGTTGGGAGATGGGTGCCCGGCCGTGAGGAATGAGCAGGAGCCTGGGGAGACACAAAGCAGCCAGGTTGCCACAGGCCGAGCCCAGGGGCCTGTCCAGGAGACACTCCCCAGCTGCAGCCCTGACTGGGAACCTCCAGCCCCCACGGAAGCTCCCCTACCCTGTCCTCGTGCTGAGGGCCCACAGGGCACTGCCCTCCCGGTTTAGGGAGTGGCGTCCCTCTCAGTGGTTCCAGCCCAGAAACGGGTGTGCCCTGGCCCTCATCCGTCCTCACCCTCCCTCACAGGACACTGCTGACTACGTGAAGCCAGTGACCTTTTCAGTCGAGTATTCCTTGGAGGACCCTGACCACGGCCCCATGCTGGACGACGGCTGGCCCACTACCCTCAGAGTCTCGGTACGTCCTGGCACACAGGGTGCACAACCCTGGTGCATGTCCCAGCTGCGCCCCTACCTCTCCCGGAGGCCCAGACCCCAGTGGGCAGCCCCGAAGGAATTCTCCCTCAGCACGCTCCCTCCCGCCTCCCTGTGGCCTGTGCTGAACCATCTCTTGAGGGGAAGGAGCAGGCCTTCTCCTACTGGAGGCCCCCGTTTCCCAGCACATCGCTGCCTCAGAGCTCATCGCCGCCTCACTTACGGATAAGGACCCTGGAGGCCGAGAGGGCCTGGTCTGCGGGCTTGTTGAATGACTGGCTGAGAACAGACACCCTTCCCACCGGCTCCTAAGTTTTCCAAAAACAGGTGCTTTCGCCTCATCCTGGGCTCTGGCCCCAGCACTCACCCATGTTTTCTAATCCCTGGTCCAAGGGGCGTCAGAATGTCACCTGCCCCTCCTTACACATCCCACACAGAGGAGATGTCAGGCGGGTACCGTCCTGTGCGAGCTGTGCTGGGAAACCAGGCAAATGGGCAGGCTCTCAGACCTGAGCCTCAGGATTCAGGAAACAGCTCTACACAGGCCACAAAGCTCTCAAGACGGCGACCTGTGAGGTCCGGTCTCTGAGAATGACCGCATAGAATCCAGCCGGCAAACAGAATTTCGGATACTCAGCTCACGTTCTCACACGTGTTTCCCCAACACAAAAGGGTTCCGAACATCACTTCTGAAAATCCCCTCTTTGCTCCCATTCACCTCGATCAAGTCCCCCCGCTCCTCCAGCATCGCCCCTTCCCAGACCTCCCGCACTCTGCCGCCAGACCCTCAGCCTTCACACCACCCCCTCCCTCCTGCTCCTGAGTGACAAATGTGTAAGAGAGCCTTCCCTATAATGCGGTAGAGAGGGAGAGGACCGGACTGGCAGAGCCAGGGGCCGGGACGAGCTGGGTGCACTAAGTCATCAATGTTTTCCTCATCACAGTAATGCAAAGCCATGACAGCCCATGACTGAGCATGTGTCCCTCATGGTACACACACGTGGAAGCACATGATGCACATTCATGTGCAGGCTGCTCAGTGCACTGACGCCGGTGGCCTCGGTGCAAGTTGGTGACCAGTGTCACCAGCCAGGTCGAAGAGCTCGGAGGAAGTGTAATCAAGCAATCAGATGACAAGGTGGAGGGACTTCCTGGAGGAGGTGGCTTTTGACTAGATCTTAACGGATGACATGCAGAGATGAGCAAGATGGGCTTCACTCAGGAGCATGGCAGGGAAGTGGGAAAGAGCAAGGTGAAGAGATGTGTAAAGAAAAGGTGAGACTTCGAGCCGTAAAAGACCGTCTGGGGCACGCTACTGAGGGCTTTGCAAGGCAGCGAAGCTTCTAGGAATGCTGCTAACCCGGACTCCTAGCCCCTACAAATTAGAAACGTTCTTCTCCTCGCTCTTCTACAGTCTTGTTTAGCTCCAGTTAAATGCCCAGCACCGCCCTCTAGGGGAGTGAGCCATTCCATGTAATTGAGTGTCACAGCTGCTTATGACGTGAAAGTATTCCTTTCAATGAACTGGATAGGAATGTTCCCGAAGGTCATTATGTAGTTTTCACACTTCGTACAGCACACTGGACAGAGGGGGGACGGATTCCACTGGAGACCTGAAATCACCTAAACCACACGGTCGCTAGAATACAGGAGCCCCCGGGGCTACCAACGTGTCGTGAACTGTGTCACTTCACAGAATGACCTCTCTTTGCCCAACTTCATGTGGCTCTGCCGTCTTCTTTCCTGGTGCTATTACAGTGCACCTGCTTCTAGCTGCAAATCCCCTCCTCCCCTCTCTCCCCTCCCCCTCCCCCCCCCCCCCCCCAGATGGGGAAGCCAACCAGCTTGATAGGAATGTGTCTAAACTACAAGCATGTGGGTCTAAGGAAAGGCCAGGGGCTCACCTTTGAGAAAAGTTGATGAAGTTAGGACACACCTGGCCTCTGGCACCCGCTTCCCCTCCCCTGGGCTTGGGCTGGGCTCTTGGGAGTGACAGTTGCTGCTCCTCGGGGGCTTGACTTGAGTACCCAACTGCCTGGATGGGCCTCAGACACATCAAGCTCAACATGCCCCTCAACCGAATGTGCCCCTAAGCCAGCGTGCCCCTCCACTGAACCCTCCACTTAGGAGCGAATGGGGCGGCTACCCTTCCAGACCTAAAAGAGACTCAGCCAACATCCTGGGCACATTCTCCCTTAGCCCTAGGAACCAGGGCCTGCTGGTCCCTCTCTGAGGTCCACGACCTGTTTTCTCCTCTCCACACCCACTACCACACGGACACCATCACCACCTCCTTCAGGAACACTTCAGCAGCCTCCTCCAAGGTCTCCCTGCCTCTGCTCTTGACTCTTCAAGTTCATCCCCCCATGGAAACCAGAGGGGGCCTTTAGTATACAGGTCTGGCAGTTCACTCCCTGCCAAAGGCATTAGTGGGTCCTCTCAATTGTAAGGCATCTCTCCACCTCCCCCACCCCTGACTATAGCAACACCAAACTACCTGCCATCTCCCAAACTCACCATGCCGCTTCTGCCTCAGGACCTTTGCACAGGCTCCTTTCTCCGAGATTTTCCTCTCCCTCTGGTCCATCAGCTAATAGCTCATCCTTCAGAACTTTCCTGAACTTCCCTGACACCTTCTCTGACCATCTATAGGACAAAATCACTGTTTCCTCCCTCTGCCTCTGCTATTCATCCTACAGATTTCTTTTTGCACATTTCACACCAGAATTAGTTGTTCACACATCGATCTTCCCCGTGAGCTGAGAGCAGAATCTGCATCTTCCTCATCCTATAGCCCTAGGATAGCCACTCACAAGGAGATGATCGGTACAGGTCTGCTGGAACTGACCTGCTGGGGAAGCGGGCACTTTGTCTACCCGCTCCGTTAAGGTCTGAGAGGGACCCGGGAGGAGTTGAGTTTTGAGCCATCTTTTAAAGAAGGGAAAACCTATGCAAAAGCATGCGACACGGACAGCAGTGCGGGGCCTGAAAGGGGCAGAAAAGACGAGGCCCATGTCTAGTGCAGTAGAGAGAGGAGCTGGTGTGCTGTGGGGCTGAGGGACGTGGACTCCAGGCTGTCGGTTTCCTAC
>PVJC01026406.1:0-24026 GCA_004026665.1 Murina feae
ATCTGTTCACGGAGCACATGTGTCTCTAACTGAACCCTTGGGACAATGCTTCTGAGATTTCGGGTCATCTGTCATCTCTAGGATTGGAGTCCAACTGTATTGGTTTCCAAACTGTTGCTATTTCTACAGCAGCAAGGGTTCTTCGACTTCCCTTTTTAACCATGACCTACAAAAACTAAGACATATATATATATATATATATATATATATATATACACACATACATATATATGACTATCCATTCACACATAACAAAAGTTTCATGAGATAATACTTAATCTTACATAGTTGCTTTTTACTTCATTAAAAAATATTATGATCATTGCCCAATGAGTTATTTTCATGACCCACAATATGCGAAACTCTGGACAGAGGGCTTTTCACATGTTTGTCGACACTGTATTTCCTAAGGAACGTGTATCTATGGAGCGTTGAAAACTCTCCACATCACAAAGCAGGATGACTCAAGGACCCAGGCCCGCAATTCTAGAGCCTCTAGAGCCACATGTGCTTTGAAATTCAGAAATTTTCACATTTTAAAAAGGTGACATACATTTTCACAATATATTTCATGAAGATCCCGGTGCAGCGTAGGACCAGCGGCGTTTTGTTATTGAACACTTCGATATTTCTAGATCTCCAGCTTCTGAAAAAAATCCTAGGACTTGGCCATGCAGAGTTAGCATCCCACCAAGCTAGCTAGTTGGAGCTCATTTAAATCTACTTCCCCTGCCCTAACCGGTTTGGCTCAGTGGATAGAGCGTCGGCCTGAGGACTGAAAGGTCCCGGGTTCGATTCCGGTCAAGGGCATGCACCTTGGTTGCGGGCACATCCCCAGTGGGAGGTGTGCAGGAGGCAGCTGATGGATGTTTCTCTCTCAACGATGTTTCTAATTCTCTATCCCTCTCCCTCCTCTGTAAAAAAATCAATAAAATATATTTTTAAAAAATAAATCTACTGCCCCTTAAATGGGGCTCAGACTCCCAGATGTCCCTTAGCCCTGACCAGGCAGGTTCTCTCCTTTACCTGAGGCTTGAGACCTCTGTGTAGTTTCCAACTCACAATCTGTCCACATCTCATCCACCCTCAGCCCTGGGAAGGAAGGGGAACCACTCAAGGTCACCCAGCCTGTGGGAGTGACTTGAACCAAACCTTGGGCCCTAAAGCAAGCATGTCAAACTCGCGGCCCACGGGCCACAACGAATATTTTTGCGGCCCAGCCAACATAACGGTATGTAAGAAATGTTTTAATAAAAACTTAATTTTTACAATATCCTGTTATACATAATTATTAATGACATACTACAACGTTCACCAACAACTGATTACTATAATCGTGTTGCAGTCATTCCCTTACTCACAGGTGCACCATTTCCCTCCACTAATATCAGCAATGAGTATTTTATTTTACTAATTTATTTTTCTAATGAAATATATTTTTATTGATTTTTAGAGAGAAAGGGAGAGAGAGACAGAAACATCAATGAGAGAGAATCATTGATCAGCTGCCTCCTGCACGCCCCCTACTGGGGATGTGCCCGCAACCCAGGCACGCGCCCTTTGACTGGAGTCGAACCTGGGACCCTTCAGTCCATAGGCTGACGCTCTATCCACTGAGCCAAACGAGCACCAGCAGCGAACATGTTAGCAGCCTTCTGCCTCGTCATTAGCCTTGTTTGGCGTCCGCAACAGGAAGAAATAGGCTTCTTTTCGGGACGCTTACTGATCTGCGCCGTTCTTCAGTGTCTGGTAAGTTCACGTTCAGGAAAAAAAATATTAATTTTTATTAAAATGTTCTATTACTTTATGCTAACGAGGTCTCGTTTATTTCAGCCCTTTGCCTTCAGCACGTCCGTATCGTTTCTATGAAAACTACGTTCCTATGAAAATGGGAGCTTTGGGTTCCTTTGTGGCCCCCGCAGACACTCCCGCCGTGTTTATCGGCCCGTGCGAGCCTTCGAGTTTGACACGCTGGCCCCGGGGTCTCGCTTCTCCTTCGCGTGGGACCACGGCCACGCTCTCGGCGCCTCAGCTCCCGCGTGCACACAATGAGACGAACACAACAGGCCCACGGGCCCGCCGCTGTGGTTCTAAAAACCAAAAAGCTCTTAAAAGCCAGAACTCGGTAACTCGGCAGCAAAACGGTGCCCTCCCAAATTGCCACGGGCTACGTACGGTCCTGCGTCCTCCCCGTGGGATGATTCACGCCTTTCCTGACAGAAATATTGGATTCCCACGAACTGCCCTAGATCCCGCTGGGGGAGGGGGGGGGTGCCTAGGGATGAAACGGGCGCCCTGTTCCCTCCGTAAAGTCTGATTTCCGAGACGGCGCTCAGGTTATCCGCTCAGACGACGCAGATCCCCCGGCGAGGGGAAGGGCGAGGGCGGCGCGGGGCGCACGGGCAGCGCTCACCCCCGCGTCCAACCCCTGAGAAACGCCCCCTCATTCGCCTCAAGATCCTGCCCAATTCTGCCAACGACACGCCCTCCTGACTCAGTTTCCTCACCTCGGGAGGAAACGAAATGGCATCGCTCCCCTCGCGGCTGCCGACGAGGGCTCGAAACTACCTGAAGGAGAGGCGGGCCCGGGAGCCGCTACCTTCACCCACCGCCCAAGGCGACGCGCCATTTGCCGCTGAGGCCACGGGGACATCCCACCCCCCTCAGGGCGGACCGGCCCCTCACAGCCCCCCGAGTCCTCGGCGACCCCGGCCCGGCATCTCCTCACCTCGAGCGGGTGCCCCCCGAGTGAACAGACGCGACTCCGGCCCGGGTGGAGCGGGAGACCCCGAGCCCCTCACACCGGTCTCTCCTCACAGCCACTTCCGGTGCCGCGCGAATCTCGGGATTTCTCCACGCGGGAGCCTCCGCGCCCGCGCCGAGATCGCGTTTCCCAAAGGGGCCGTGCTCGTCGGCCCGCCTCCGCCCACTTACCGGGTCCGTAACAGGTTTCCGCTTCGCGAGTAGAAACGGAGTCGAAAATCAGGCGGTGACTGGATTTAACAGTCTAGCTTTTATTCTGTTGAACAATCTTATCAGCCCTCAGCTTTTCTAGAAGAAGGGGAGGGAGACAGCCCGACGGTTGCCCTAGAAACACGTTGAGGAAATGGGCTTCTGGAGAAGACTCGCGCCTGAGGCGAGGTTGAGGCGGGAGAAATAATGTGACGTCCGCTGATTGGCGGAAGCGCGCCTTGTGTAGTGTGTGGTACATGCGCAGTAGAACCAGGCAGCGTTCCAAAGAGGTGGGCCGTCAGCGAATAATGCCACCCCCAGCCTCGAGACAGAAGGCCGGCCTGCCGCGAAGGCCTGTGGGAAATGTAGTTCGGTGGTAGGCACAAGGCCACGGGCAGTCGCGGGGCAAGCAGCGCCTGCGCGGGCGCAGGCCTGCCTCAGGGCGGAGAATGCGCGCGCAGCGCCTTCCTCCCCGGCGGAAGTTTCCGCGGGGCCACTGAAAAGGTGAGTCCCAGTCCCCGAAGCGAGTCAGGTATTGGGTCTCCACTCGGCTCACCACGTCCAGAAATGAGAGGAAGGCGAGGCTTAGCAGCGGAGAAAGTCTCCTGATGCCTCGGCACAGTTCGGTCGTGGTGCCTGTGACGTCAGCAAGACCCTTTGTGGGAGGGGGGGAGGGGGAGGGGGAGGGGGGAGGGTCCCGGAGCGGGTTTGGAGATGAGAGCAGTTTTCGGTGGCGGCGGGGATATTTGGTCCCAACCCACAGTCGGCTCTCCGTTGGGGGCGTGGCTACAACGAAGAAGGGTGGAGCTAATGAGAGTTTGACAGACGCCCCCCCCCCCCCCCTTGGCGCTACGTCACCCCTGGTTTCTGCTTAGGGCGGGGCTGAGGCGAGTCAAGGTCCCCAAAGTACTGTCCCTCCTGTGCCCTGTCTCAGAACCTTTCGGGAGGGACACACACAGTAGTTAACACGTAGCAGAGGTTGAGTAAATGTTTGTCGAATAAATAAAATAAAGGAATGAGTGATAACGACGAGCCTGAGGGGTTGGGGCCTTGGGCTTCAGCCCTGAACTAGCCATGCGACCTTGGACAGGTAGCGTCAGCACTCTGAGCCTCCCCTCTTTCTTCCTTCCATAGTTACCCAGCGTTTACCATGGCCCTGTCTCCATCTGACCTATTCGATTAGGGGCGGAGGACCTTCGTCCTGCTTGGGGCCATTTGAGTATTTAGAACATCACTCGTGGGCCATACAGTATTATCAGCTTAAGAATTAGCCTGGCACATTTGGGCAAACGTTTAATCAACTCACCCCGGATCCCTTGGGAGGGCCAGACCTTACACAGCCCGCTGGCGGGAGGTTCCCCCCCCCCCCATTAAATAGTTACTTGCTCATTTGTTTATCTGGCCCCTCCCCACCCCAGAAGGGGAGCTTTGTCAAGGCAGAGCTGTGTTTCCATTGCTGCTGTATCCCCACGGATTGACACCGAGAGAATGAATGAAAGTAGCACATGCCGGACACATAGCCAGTGCTCCGTTAACCGTTATCTTTCCATTACACTGAAGTGAGCCTCAGTCGGCCTCTCCACCTTTATGCACTTACAGAACACTGTTACAATGGAGATTCCAGCCCAGAGCATCTGAGGGCCAGACCGTGATCTCATAAAGGTACCACCCCCTCGGGCGGGCACACGCCCCTTAAGCTCTGTTCCCCACCAACAGCCTGCAACTGCTCTCTCTCTTTGGTGTGACTGCTCTCATATTTTAGTCCCAGGAGGACCGTTGTCGTGGGCATGACAGGGTCCCTGGGTTAGACTCTTTGCCCATCCTGGAGGCCGTCTTTATCCAGGGGTGCTTGGCACCTGGGGGAATTCTGCTTCAAGCTACTTAAAACCGCCCTGACTGGTTTGGCTCAGTGGATAGAGCGTCGGCCTGGGGACTGAAGGGTCCCGGGTTCGATTCCGGTCAAGGGCATGTATTGTGGTTGTGGGCACATCCCCAGTAGGAGGTGTGCAGGAGGCAGCTGATGGATGTTTCTCTCTCATCGATGTTTCTAACTCTCTATCCCTCTCCCTTTCTCTCTGTAAAAAATCAATAAAATATATATATATATTTAAAAAGCTACTTAAAACCACCACAGGTTTTCCAGCTTTTGTTTCTATACATAATCTAGCAAAGTGTCAGTGTGTTAGTCAGACTAGGCTAGACTATGCTGCAGTAACAACAGCCCCCAAACCTCAGTGGCTTAACCCAAGCACAAGTTGCTCACTAGCACAAAGTCTGGAACCAACACTTCAGGGTAGCCATCCTCCTAGGCAGTTTTGGCTCCATCAACACAAGGGCTTCAGGTTTGTCCTGGCCTGAGAGAGAAGGAAGAAGTGGTGGTGATTCCTGTAGCTTAACAAAACTGCTTTTTTTTTTTTTTTTTGAGACCATAGAAATACCCACTTCAGTGCTATTGCCGGGACAATAAATTATGAAGTTGCACAACCAGTCAGAATTACAGACTTCTTAGAAACTAAAGGATATCTACCTGGCCGCCGTGTTCGCAGTCAGATGGCTAGAGTCCAACTCCTTTGTGCAAAATAACAGAAGGGCAGCTTTGCGCCACGGTGTGGTTTCTGCTCTCCTGCAGGCCCAGGGGGAAAGGAACCCTGTTCTCTGGCTCAGATTGCTTTCATTAGCCGTTTGGACAGCCCGTGTTTTTCAGGGTGGGTACTGGGACTCCATGAGGCAGCACCAAGAGGAAACAGAGAGGCCTGAGAGGCTGAGAACTGATGGTGTGGAAAGATAAAAGGAAAAAAATAGAAATGTTAACAAATAGAATGTAAGTGAAATGCATAGCATGATATGATAATAACAATCACTAGCATAAAAGGCTTTCTGTGGGCCAGGTCCTGTTCTCAACACTTGCAATAACTCTGTTCACTTAGGCCTCAACAACCACTCTGTCAGATAGATTGGAAGCATTTTACTGTTGGGCAAACTGAGGCACAGAGAGGTCAAGTTAGGTGCCCAGCACACTGCAGATCTGAAATTCAAATCCAGGTAGCCTGGGACTAGAGCCTGTGATTTTATTTTTTATTTATTTACTTTTTTAGATACACAGTATTTTATTTTATTTTTTAAATATATTTTTATTGATTTCAGAGAGGAAGGGAGAGAGAGGGAAACATCAATGATGAGAGAGAATCATTGGCTGGCTGACTCCTGCACGCCCCCTACTGGGGATGGAGCCCGAAACCCAGGCATGTGCCCTTGACCAGAATCGAACCCAGGACCTTTCAGTCCACAGGCCGACGCTCTATCCACTGAGCCAAACAGGCCAGGGCTAGAGCCTGTGATTTTAAAGAACTCTGTTTTGCAATTGCAACAGACATCAACCTTTACAGTAAATAAAGGGAAAGCGTTTGATTAGACTAAGCCTGACACAGAAATATTGCCTGATCTCACTTATACACGGAATCTAAAAGGAATTCTAATTCCTACCAACAGAGAATGGAGTAGTGGTTACCGGAGGCTGTAGGATAAATGGGGAGATATTGCTGAAAGGGTATACACACTTTTCATTATGAGATGAATAAGTTCTGAGACCTAATGTATCTCCAGGGTTCTCACCACACACACACACACACACGCAAAAATAACTATGGGAAGTGATGGATACATTGATGAGTTTGATTATGGTAGTCATTTCAGAATGTACATATACCAAAATATCACATACACCATAAATATATATAATTTTTTTATTTGCCAAAAATAAGTAAAAATGGAAGAACTTTCTTTTACATGCTAAAATGAAACCACGAGCCCAAGTTTATTTTGACTTTTTTTTTGATAATCCAGCTTTTAATTGGTACTGTACACTGAATCTTAGGATAAAGGATAAATGAATCATTTTTTCTTTTGCTATTTAAAATATATTCATTTGAAGCACCTGCTGCACTGTCATCCTTGCCAGTTGTCTCCTCACTTATTAACTAGTTTAATCCTGCTTTTACGGACTGAACTGTCCCTGTAAAAATTTGTGTGTGGAAGCCCTAAGCCCGAATACCTCAGACTGTGACCATATTTGGAGATAGTGCCTTTAAGGAGATGATTTACACACTGCGGACCAGTAGTTTTATTGCTTACTTTACCCAGTGGCCAGCTAAGTTCCTATTGAACGAGTACAAAAAAACGTTTTACATAAATGTTAAAGGCACGCTTTAAAATTAAATACCCGTCACATGTTGAAGTTACTTATTACATGTTCTTACAAGCTAATCTCTTTGTAAAACGCTGTGTAATATGAAGTGAGAATTCTTGTGATCCGCCCGCAGTGTGTTCAGTTAAAATGGGGTTGTTAGGCTGAGCCTGCTGTGGTCTGAATGTTCGGGTCCCTCCAAATTCACAGGTTGAAATCCTGGTGCCCGGTATGATGGTATTAGGAGGTGGGACCTTAGGAGGGATTAAGCCATGAGGGTGGAGCCCTCATGAGTGAGATTAATGTTCTGGGAATGAGATCCCAGAGCGCTCCCTCGCCCCTTCCACTACATGAGGACACAGCAAGGAGTTGTCAGTCTGCAACCCAGAAGAGGGTCCAGAACTGTGAGGAATAAGTTTCTGTTGTTTATAAGCCACCCAGCCTGTGATATATTATCATAGGAGCCCAAACAGACTGAGGCAGGGCCCTAACCTAATATGACGGGTGTCCTTATAAGAAGATGAGACTAGGACACAGATAGGGACAACCGTGTGAGGACAGTGAGAAGGCAGCCACCTGCCAGCCAAGGAGGGAGGCCTCAGAGGAAACCAGACTGGTTGGTGCCTTGATCTCTGATGGCTAGCCTCCAAAATTGTGTAGAAAATAAATTCCTGTTGTTTCACTCACCCTGTCTGAGGTATTTCTTTATGGCAGCCGTGGCAAATGAATACACCCGTCATATCTTCATTTGTGGTAGGCTGTATGTGTGAGTTTGGTTTTGATTTTTAAAGTATTAGGAAATATTCCAGAGATACCCAAGGCTTAAAGGAAAATGCAGCCAGTACCTGTTGTCTCACTGAGTTAGTCAGGATAGGATAGGCTGTGCTGCAGTAACAAATAAACCCTGAGCTCTTGGCTCAATACAACATCAGTTTATTTGCTGATCACGAGCTTCCCATGTGGGCCAGGCAGCCCTCCTTCATGGCGTAGTTGTATCATTTGGAGGTTGTGTCCTCCAGGGCCATCCCTACAGGGGAGGGGAAGCCCAAAGAAGTACTCTGGCTCTTAACTGCCTCGGCCAGAAAATGACTTCCACTTAATACTCCACTGGCCAGAACTAGTCATGTGGCTCCAATCTAACTGCAGGGGACCCTGGGAAGTGTAGGAGATCGTGGGGTATTTGGTGAGCACTGGCTTTCTCCCTCAGTGCTTCTGTGATTAGAGAGCAGGTAGGTAGTTTTTACTGACTTCAAGACAGTCTCCTGTTTTTGATGAGATCTGCAGTTTCTGCTTTGTCCCTTTGCCCTGGCCCATTAGAGACAGATGGCTAAAGGCTGGACACAGTGGGCGGGGGCTCGTTTTAGGAGCGGCCACTTCCTGAGAGAACATACTCCGTGACTGATTACTTTTCTTTCCTTTGCAGTCGCGTCACCATAAGGAACTTGGCAGTGAATTAAGTTTCTCTTTCACCTTCCTGTTCGCTCCCGCACACTTCTGTTTTCTAGCATGAGCAACTTCTGTCCAGACTGTGGCAAAAGTATCCAAACAACGTTCAGATTCTGCCCTCACTGCGGAAAGTCTCTGTTGACAGAGGAGCCTGAGGGGTCCCAGTCCTTTGTGGAACCACTGACATCCTTCCGAGGTAAGGGCCGGGGCTTGGGGCTTCTCTCTGGAGAACGGGTGAGGGGCCTGCGTGCAGGCACTGGGGAGGGAGCACTGCCTTTGCCGTCTGGCCCTGCCTTGACCCTGGAGAAGCTCAGAGCTCAGAATCTTTCTTTACTCAGTTTCTCGGCATCTTCTTGGTCTCTTGGCTTTTCAGTTGACAATTCCCGCCTCTCTGTCTCCAGCCTGGACTCCTCCCCTGGAACCCAGATTCATACATGTCAGGCTGTTTGCTTGACACCGATTAGATGTTCATGCACGTCTCTGCGTGCCCCCCTCCGCCCCTCCGGTAGACTTCCCCATCATGGTAAATGGCAACACTTTATCTAGTTTCTCAGAGCTGATCATGGAGTCATCCTAAGTCCCCTGACTCTCCCAACCCACAATTTTAACCCCCTGGAAAACCTTGTCTGTTTAAAATCAGTGCCGAATCAGGCCACTTCCTGCCACCTCCTCTGTCACCACCCTGGTCCATCCCACCCTCACCTGTCACTAATATTGTTGAAGAAACCTTCCCCGGGTCCCCCTTCTCTCTCCTCTACGGTTTTCTATGTGGCAGCCTTCCTCTCCTCAGCGCCTTCACAGGTTAGGCCTGACACGATCAGGCCCCCATATTCTCCCAGCTCCTCTCCAAACCCTCTTGTTGCTTATGCATCTCTAGTCACCTAGGCCTCCTCCCTCTTCCTCCACACCTCAGGCATGCCTGGGCCTCTGAGCCATTGCACTTGCTGTTCCCGCTGTTCTTTCCACTCTCCCACTTCCTTCAGGCCTTTATTCGGTAGTTGCCTTCTCAGAAAGGCCTTTCCTGACATGTCTAATTAAAATCACACCTTCTCGCCCTGACCGGTTTGGCTCAGTGAATAGAGCGTCGGCCTGCGGACTGAAGGGTCCCAGGTTCGATTCCGGTCAAGGGCATGCACCTTGGTTGTGGGCACATCCCCAGTGGGGGGTGTGCAGGAGGCAGCTGATCGATGTTTCTCTCTCATCGATGTTTCTAACTTTCTGTCCCTCTCTCTTCCTCTCTGTGAAAAATCAATAAAAATTAAAAAAAAATAATATAAGTCTGGCCTGGCCAGTATGTCTCAATGCTTAAACATTGACCCATGAACCAGGAAATCTCAGTTTGATTCCCAGCACATGCCGAAGTTTTTAACTCAATCCTTAAGTGGGGGATGTACAGGAAGCAGCTGATCAATGACGATTCTCTCACATCATTGAGGTTTCTCTCTCCCTCTCCCTTCCTCTCTCTGAAATCAATAAAAGCATATATTTTGTTGTTGTTAATCCACACCCAAGGATATTTTTCCATTGATTTTTTTTTTTTTTTTTTTAGAGAGAGAGTGGAAGGGAAGGGGAGAGAGACAGAGAAACATCAATGTGAGAGACACATCAATTGGTTACCTCCTGCACACACCCCAACCAGGGCCAGGATTTGAGCCTGCATCCAAGGTACATGCCCTTGATGGAAATCTAACCCAGGACCCTTCAGTCCATGGGCTGATGACCTATGCATTAAGCCAAACTGGCTAGGGCTAAAATCATATATATTTTAAAAATATATTCTTGCCCCAGCTGGTTTGGCTCACTGGATAGAGTGTCGGTCTGCAGATTCAAGGGTCCCAAGTTCGATTCTGGTCAAGGGCATGTACCTTGGTTGCGGGCACATCCCCAGTGGGGGGGGGGGTGTAGGAGGCAGCTGATCGATGCTTCTTTCTCATCCATGTTTCTAACTCTCTATCCCTCCCCCTTCCTCTCTGTAAAAAAATCAATAAAATATATTAAAACATATATATATATATTCTTATTGATTCCAGAGAGGAAGGGAGAGGGAAAGAGATAGAAACATCAATGATGAGAGAAAATCATTGATCGGCCTCCTACATGCTCCCCACTGGGTATTGAACCTGCAACCCGGGCATGTACCCTGACCGGCAGTTGAGCTGTGACCTCCTGGTTCATCGGTTGACGCTCAACCACTGAGCCATGCTGGCCAGGCTAGTGTGGCTCAGTTGGTTGGAGCCTCATCCCATACACCCAAAGGTCATGGGTTCAGTTCCTGGTCAGGGCACATACTTAGCTTGTGAGTTCGGTCCGTGGTTGGGGTATGTGCGAGACACAACCAATTGATGTTTCTCTCTCCTTTCCTCTCTCTAAAGCAGGGGTCCTCAAACTACGGTGCGCGGGCCACATGCAGCCCGCCGAGGACATTTATCCGGCCCGCTGGGTGTTTTTGCCGCCTTGTTTTTTTTATTTCAAAATAAGTTATGTGCAGTGTGCATAGGAATTTGTTCATAGTTTGTGTGTTTTTTTTAAACTATAGTCCGGCCCTCCAACGGTCCAAGGGACAGTGAACTGGCCCCCTGTTTAAAAAGTTTGAGAACCCCTGCTCTAAAGTTAATAAACACAGCCTCGGGTGAGGATTAAAGAAAACGAAGGGTTGAGTGACAGAATAGAAAGAGAACCCCATAGAAGTGAGGAGCAGTAAGAAGGTAGATCCGCAGGCTGAGCAGTTGTTGCGGGTGGTGTTGGTGCTGGGCTGTGTGGTGGCCTCAGCCTGGGTTTTAATGGGCTACAGGAGACACAGCCGAGAGCCTGAGAAGCACGGGAGGTGAGATGGGAATCCTCTAAAACGCAGGACTCCTCGCTAGGTAAACTGGAGCAAAACATTTTCACACAGGAAATGGGTGGTGACGTTTGTCTGTCTCACCCTGGTTGTGGATGAAAAAAGAAAAAGGCAGAACAGCCTCCTTAAGAACTCCTGGCTGAGAACTTGCATCCTCACCTGTTTGGGGCCAGCATTGGAACCGTGCAGCCCTGAGAAAACCCACGGGGAAAAGTTCGTGTCAAGTGATGAGGTGTGGATGCTCCCCCCCCCCATCTGAGGCGTGTCTGTGTGGAGCACCCTTTAAAGATTGACCCGAGAGAATTCCCACGGGGATGGGAGCTCTCGGCCAATCAGAAGATGCCAGGAAACGAGCCACAGAATCAGACCTGCGCTGACCAGACACCTTGGAATGAACAGATGAGGCTTAGGTGCAAAACACCTTAAAGAAATTAAAAATAAAATGAAGGCACAAAAGCTAGTTAGATTCGACCTGGCAGACCTGGGCAGGAACCGGACAACACCTGTGACCATGGAAACGCATCTTAAGGCCCTCAGGAGCTCAGTGGGTTGTTTACACGGCAGAGCAGACAGAGCGGAGGAGAGAACTGTGAATTAGGAGATAGATCCGGGGAAATTACCTAAAAGATAGAAGAGAGTGACAAAGTGATAGAAGAAGATACAAGAGACACCAAGCCCCCGCTCTCCCCCCTCTGCCCCCCAAGAGGAAGCCAGACTTGGCTGTGAGGGCCGAAGGGAAGAGAGTGGTTGACTCTGAACTTGGGTTTCCGGTTTTCTGTTCCCTGGGAAGGGCCTTCGTAACCCCAGTTTGCATTCGGTCTTCCTTCCCCTAGGCTCCAAGAGAGAGAGCTCCAATTATGAGCCCTCTCCCAAGAGAGTGAAATGGTCCAGCTGCAGCATGTCCTCGTCGTCCTTCTTGTCCGACCACGACAGTTCTGGCTCTGAAGACACCTTGAGTTCCAAAGGGAGTGGTATCTTGAAGCCCAGAGGTCAGTGTTGGGGTCCATCTGCCTGACTCTAGACGGTTAAAAGGCGGGTCATCGGACAGTGTGCCTGGACCCTTATCCCAGCCTCCAGGTTCCCCCCGCCCCCCAATCCCGTCTCTATGCGGCCAGGGTTGACCCCCTCCCTCCCTGCTCACAGTCGCCTACTGCTCCCGTTGCCCCACAGTCTCACCTCGTCAACCTGGCATCTGAGACTCTGTGTGGCTGCTTCCCGTCTTAGCTCTCACCGCAACCCTGTGCACGGAAAACTTGCTTTCTGGAGGTGCTTTCTAGGGCCTTCAGCCTCTGGTCTTTGCCTGTCTGTCCCCTCAGCAGGGCACTCTCCCTGCTTTGCCCGCACGCTGCCACTTTCCCAGCACGGGCTCAGGTCTCTAGGAAGCCTTTTCTGGGTCAAGGCCATCTCCCCCTCAGAGCCTGTCTGCGCCCTTCACCTGCGCACCCACAGTGCCAGGTCAGTCGTTCGAGCACAAGCCCCCTCCAGGCTCTCCAGGCGGCCAGTGGGTGAAGGAGGTTGAGGACCACACGCCCGTCTCCTCCCTGCGAGCTGTAGTCGCAGCCCTCGGTGTCTCCTCTTTGCCCCCTGTTACCCTGTAGGTCCCACCACCTCTCGCGATTCTGTGCTTTGGGTAGATGGGAGGCGGGAGGATTTCCTGTGTTCATGTCCAGCTGGTATCTTCCTCGTCGCCACGCCACCCCATTCTCTTGCCCATCTGGGAACCAGTCAAGGGCAGGGCCTCCGCCTAACGAATTTCTTTAGGCTTAGCACAAGGCCAGGTCCTGTCTCAGGATGTTTTTGGTTGAATGTCTAGAATGTCTTTTCTCCTCTGGCAAGTTCTGTTCATTCAACAGGACTGAACGCCAGTGTCCCCTCCTCCTGGACGCCTTCCCTGACTTCTCCAGGCACCGTCAGTCTCCTTTTCGTATCTCTCTGTACTGCCTTGCCTGATAGGCTGTGTCCAGATTAGACCCCCCCACCCAAGTAGGGGCTCTGATGGGAGGGGCCCAGGTGTGACTCATGTCTGGGTCCCCAGCTTTGTCACAAAGACTTGACCCAAGAGAGGTTTCAGGAACCATTTTGTTGTTGTTTTTCATTGAACAAATGAGTAAATGAACAGAACTGTGAGGGTTGTCTCATTATCCATTCAACTTTTCTCTCCCGGATGCCCATTTCCTCTCCTCTGGCCATCCTGCTGTAGGATTCTGGAGCAGTCCTCTAGCCCCCCAAAGCAGCCCGCAGATGAAGGAAAGCCCTCGGACAATGAAGCGGAAGCGTGTGACCATCTCCCTTGAGGCTTTGCCCGCAGGGACAGTGCTGATGGACAAGAACGGACGACACTGGAAGCTGGAATCCCTGCAGACCAGGGACGACCAGGGCATTATCTATGAAGGTACACTCTTGTTTACAAGTGGGCAGGTGCTGGGCTGGGCCAGGCCATCTTGGAACCCGGCCAAAGGGAGGGGGCACCCCTTTCTGAGAACGAAAATGGAAGCCATAGCCCAGCTGCACACCTGCCTCTAGGTAAATTTCTCTTAGACTTGAGACCACAAACTACCCCCTCACAGGGGCCACGCAGGTAGGGTAACGGAGTGCAGGAGGCTGGGCATAAGGCAGCTGGGAGTGGTGGCGGCTGGCCCACTGGAGACGGGAGTTCTTCGGCTCCACCTGTGGGCATGCAGGCCATCGTGACCGCGTGCTAACGATGGTGACTAATCTCTACCCTGCAGAGACATAACGTCCCCCATGTTTGGTTTGAGTGTTAAGATTGATGATGCCACACAGCAAGAGGATATGAGAGGTTTATTGCTTTCATGGTTGTCTGGGGGGAGCAGGTCTGAAATGTCCCGAGATCTCAAGGCCTGGGTTTCTATTGGGGTTAAGTGGTGGAACTGCGGTGAGAGTTCCCACAAGGGGCCATGGCCTCCCATGGTTTGCCTCTCCCACCAACACCAAAGGGGGGAGCCTCGGCTTTCTCATCAGCTCGTGCAGATGCGGGGCAGGAGGGGCAGAGGCAGGGCCGGACTTAAAAGCTGTAGTCAAACATCAAAGAATGGACACCCTGGCCCTAGCCGGTTTGGCTCAGTGGGTAGAGCATCGGCCTGTGGACTGAAAGGTCCTGGGTTCGATTCTGATCAAGGGCGCATGCCTGGGTAGCCGGGCTTGGTCCTCAGTAGGGGGCGTGCAGGAGGCAGCCCATCAGTGGTTCTCTCTCATCATTGATGTTCCTATCTCTCTCACATTCTCCTTTCCTCTCCAAAATCGATAAAAATTTATGTATAAAAAACAATGGACACCTTGCTGCAGCGAAGAAAGTACTGCTAGAAGTGTTAGTAATTACCCCCTAACACCTACTGAATGCCTACTCACACCCAGACCCCGTGCTTAGCACTTTATGTAGTTCTGGGGTGGGAGGTTATGCAGTCTTTCAGTTGAGATAAAATTCATACAACCTAAAATTCACCATTTGAAAGTCTACAATTCAGTGGGTTTTAGTATAATCACAATGTTATGCACCATCACCACGATCTCATTCCTGCACATTTCCATCACCCCAAAAGGAAGCCCCACACCTTTTATTTTTTAATACATTTTTATTGATTTCAGAGAGGAAGGGAGAGAGAGAAACCTCGGTCATGAGAGAGAATCATTGATTGGCTGTCTCCTGCACGCCCCCTACTGGGGATGAAGCCTGCACCGCGGGCCTGTGCCCTGACCGGGAATCGAACCTGGGACCCTTCAGTCTGCAGACCGACGCTCTATCCACTGAGCCAAACTGGCCAGGGCATGCCCATACCTTTCAGCAGTCACTCTTATCTCCCTGTTTCCATCTCAGGGATCCACTAACCTATTCTTTCCTCTGGATTTGCCGGACAAATGGGGTGATACGCTACGTAGCCCCTGTGTCCGGCTTCTTCCCCTTAGCGTGATGTTTCACGGCCCGTCATGCCGTAGTGTGCGCCGTGCCTCATTCCGCTTTACAGCTGCGCAGCGTTCCGCGGGGTGTGCCTTACCACATTCGGTTCATCCGTTTATCAGTGGGCAGGCGTTTGGGTTGTGTGCCTTCCGGCTGTAGTGTCAACATTTGTGTACAAGCTTCTGCGCTCACATGTTTGCTGTATGTAGTCGGCCGTCGGGGATCCACACGTTGCTTCCCGGATGCCCTGTGGCTTCCAAAGTCGGAGGATGCTCAGGTGCCTTATATAAAACAGTGTGGGTGCTCACACATAACCTATGCACGTCCTCCCATAATCATCTCTGAGTTACTTCTGCTGCCCAGGACAGTGTAAATGCTGAGGGAATTTGTGCTGCGTTGTTTAGGGAATAATGACAAGGGAAAAACACCTGTGCGTGTTCGGTACAGACGCAGCCGTCCTCCGCCTAACTGCGTGATACACTCAGCAACAATATAACTTCCTCCCCCATCCCGTCTCCCGCAAACATTCTCAGTCGGCAGTTGGTTGGATCCACAGATGCAGAGCCCGCAATACAGGGGGCCAGTGTACTCCTTAACTCGCCTGATGGTTACAATAGTCATATGACATCAGCACTGTCCTTTCCCCCATTCTATAGACGAGGAAAATGAAACCCAGAGATGCGAATACCTAGCCAGAGTCTGGCTCCAGAAATCTTACAACCGGGATGATGAAGGACGGATGGGAACGAAGGGAGAAAAGGGAGGACGCAAGAAGCCTGCAGGGATAGCCAGCGACAGCTCAGTTCACGGGCTGCGGGCTGAGCTAGCCCAGGCCGGGGCGGCTCTGCTCCCTACTAGCTGTGGCCCTCACCCCTGTTACATGTTCAAAGCCACACACGGAGTCTCCCGGTGTGCCGGTGTGGTGCTGGCTCTCGCCGAGTGGGTTCATTCAGTGGCACACGTGAGAGATGAAGCCAGCTCTGACCTGCGCCCTCTGAATCCTTGCATCCCTCTCAGGGGTGGACTTCCTATTTTTATAATCTTTTATTTTATTTTATTTATTTTTTTTTTTACAGAGAGGAAGAGAGAGGGATAGAGAGTTAGAAACATCGATGAGAGAGAAA
Organism: Murina feae; assembly: GCA_004026665.1. Taxonomy (NCBI): domain Eukaryota; kingdom Metazoa; phylum Chordata; class Mammalia; order Chiroptera; family Vespertilionidae; genus Murina; species Murina feae. The sequence continues at coordinate 16,461 of PVJC01026406.1, forward strand.
CATCAATCTGCTGCCTCCTACACACCCCACACTGAGGATGTGCCCGTATCCAAGGTACATGCCCTTGACTGGAATCGAACCTGGGACCTTTCAGTCTCCAGGCCGACGCTCTATTCGCTGAGCCAAACCGGTCAGGGCAGGGCTTCCTATTTTACAGACATGACATGGAAGGCCCAGAGAGGTTTAGCACCTCAGACAGAGTCGCACAGAGTAGATGGCGGGACTGAGCTTGAACCCAGGCTGGCCTGGCACGAAGCTTCCCTGGTGGCTTCCTCGCTAAGGTTTAGTTTTCTCATCTCACCTGTCAGGTGGCACCAACAACAGCAGCAGCAGTAATAATATATTAGTAGACCTGCTTCCCCAGGTCTGTCCTGAGTTTTAAAAGAAAGGGAGTGTGTGAAGCACACACTTAGCACAGGGCCGGAGACATTGCAGGGTTTATAATGATGCAGAATGGGACAGCACGCAAGGTGTTTGTGAGGAAGTGCCCAGGGATCAGTACCCGGGGAGGGGAGAGGAAGGAGGGGGTTGTTGCAGAGGCCTCAGTGCAGCCTGAGCTGGCCCCTGCAGGCTCTGGGGCGGAGGTGGGCCTTCATCAGGTCTCATGTCAGACCAGCAGGGCAGGGCCTTTAGATCCCCTTTAGGTCACTAGCCTATGGGCCACCCTGGACCTGCAACTGAGGGATCCCTGAGGGGCTGAAGGCTGCCTGTGACGAGTGGGGTGGGGCTGGGCTAAGGCAGCAAGTCCTTCCTAGAGGGGGAGCTGCCTCCGTCACATGGCACTTACCCATCTACGTGGACAAACGCGGAGGGTTTGTCAGGGTCCCCAGGACCACCCAGGTTCAGGGATGCACTAGGAGGACCACAGGCCTCACACCATGATCCGTCACAGGGAGAACCAGCAGTCGGCAAAGGGAGGCCAACCAGCGTGGCTCCCAGGGCCCTTTCCCCAGGGAGTCACACGGATGCACAACGAGGCTGACAGCACGCGTGGCATGTTGTTTACCAGGGCCACTCGTTAGAGCTCTGCACCGGGGTTTCTGTTGGGGCTGTCATGTAGGCCCCTCTGCTGGAACACGCCGCCGTCCCAGACACTCTGCAGGAAAGCAGGTGTTCAGCACAAGTTTGTGCACAGGGAGCCCCTCCGACTGGTTAGAGAACGCCGGACCCTCCCGAAAGCAAGCCAGCGAGGGTCGCCTTGAAGCAGGCTTTTCCAAGGAGAGCAGTTGAGATCTGCTGTGTCCGTAACCCTTTTCATAGCCGGATACTCACAGAGAGCGAGAGGCAGGGAAAAGGAAGCCGTCTGGAAACACGGAGGAGCAGGTCGTGGGAACCAGGGAGCCAGCGCGGCTGCTCGTTACTGGGAAGTCTGCGGGTGCCGTCGTCGCTCGCTCTCCCTGTAGATCAAGCATGTCAGACGCTCAGCGGGCGGGCTGCATGCAGGCGGCGAGTTTGACATGCTTGCTGTAGATCATCACCTCGCCCCTTTTGTCCGTCCACAGCTGAGCCTGTCTTCACCTCTGGGCCGAGTGCCGAGAAACAAAGATTCTCGCTGAAACTGGTGAGTGGGCCTGGGGGGTGCCTGGGCCGGGGAGGGAAGCGCTGAGGGAGGGCCTGGGGCTTTGGCGAGTGCACCCTGGATCTCCAAGCCTCTCTGTGGGCTGGGGCAGGCAGGAGAGCCAGGGGCAGGGGGACCTGGGCCGGGCCTCGGGTTCTTCACCTCCCAGGGCCCTCAGGGGCCCTGCCTCTCACACTTCCCGCCTCTGCGATCCGGGCACCTGCCTCCCTCTCTGAGATGACTCTCCTCACCTGCAAGGCGGAGCCAGTAATAGCCACACCAGGGGGCCCATCTGCCCACTACTGCCTCCTCACAGCTGTATTCATTGGGCACCAACTGCAATATAAAACTGTGCTGGGTGCTGGGGCTCAACAGAGAACCAGTCAGGTGGGGTGCCTGTGCTGAGGAGCCAGTGAAGTCGTGCCTGACCTTGTAGAACCAGGAAACATGCACTCGAGGGGCCAGAAAGAAGAAAATAAACGGAAAGTGCGAGCAGCCAGGCCCCTCACGTCACTCAGCACAGGAGGCGCCTACTAAAGGGCGTGGGCGTGCTCCGGCCCCACCCTCTCTGACGCTGGGCTTTCCTGTTGATTTTTAGAGAGAGTGGAAAGGGGGTGGGGGTGGGGGGGAGAAACACTGATGTGAGAAAGACACATCGATTGGTTGCCTCCCGCACACACCCCAACCAGGGCTGGGGAACAAACCTGTAGCCCAGGTACGTGCCCTTGACCGGGACTCAAACCCCAGACCCCGTGGTTCTTGGTGTTCATGAGGAAGCGCCCAGGGATCAGTACCTGGGGAGGGAGAGGCACCTTCTAGTCTCCCCTGGGCCACACCGGCCGGGGCGCGAGTGCCGCACGGCGGGTGACGTTTATTTCTTCCTATTTCCTCACCCACTCTCACCCCCTGGGACAGCTGGATTGGGTCCCCCTCTTGGCCCTCAATGGACGGAGGCCATGTGAGTGGTTTAGAGCGAGGGTTCCGGAGCCAGGCTCACAGATTAGTAACAGCGCCTGCTTGCTGAGCACCTGTTCCGTGCCCGACTCTGGGCTGAACGTTTCCAAGCAAGCCTGTGGGGTCGTTACCTTGTTCCCCGGGGAATCCGCACTCAAATTTCTTTGTTCACAGCTGTAACTCCAGTGCCCAGAACAATACTCAGCACACAGTAGGTGCTTTATAGAAAGGAAAGGAAAGGAAAGGAAAGGAAAGGAAAGGAAAGGAAAGGAAAGGAAAGGAGTCTGAAACGACTTCTCTTTAGCCCTATGCTCTTATGAAACCAGCTGTACTGGTTGTATTTAATTAATTTGGTTTCGCTACTGGGGGGAAATGACCCAATATTAACAGTGGTCTTTGCAAAAGTACTATTTTATTTCTCTTTCACTTAGAAGTCTGGGACAGTGGTGCAGGGCTGATATGATGGTTCCATAACCAAGGGATCCAATTTCCTTCTCTCTCGTTGCTCCAGCACCCTCAGCCCATATCCTTCATCTGTGGGCTGAAACGGCTGCTCCGCTCCCACTGTGGCCTGTGCATCCCAGCCAACAGGAACAGAGGAGGCGGGGAGAGCCTGCCCAGCCCATGGAGGGCAGGGCCTGGGAGCTGCCCACACCTCCTTTGCTCGCATCCCCGTCACCCAAAACTTGTCCTGTGGCCCTTTCTCACTTCAGCGGCGGCTCGGGAATCTAGTTTCCAGCTGAAGGCCACGTGTTTGGGGGACACTTGTAGGTCCCATTGTAAAAGAAAGGAAAGGAACCTGGGCGTTGGGAGAGCACTTGAAGTCTCCCCTACAGGTCCTCGAGTGGCACCCTGGGGATTTGGTTCCGACCTGGGGGACTTGCTGGGAACTTGAGTTGTTGCTGCCATTACCCTGGGGTAGTACTTGGCCAGCAGTGATCTGGGACCCCTTGTCTCAGAGATTCCAGGGTGACAGCCTCCTCCCCTCCACCCCACCCCAGGATGCCAAGGACGGGCGCTTGTTCAACGAGCAGAACTTCTTCCAGCGGGCCGCCAAGCTCTCGCAAGGTACGCAGCGCAGCGCGGAGCGGGCGAGGGGCAGGCCTGGAGGTAACAGCTTGGTCAGGACACCTGGCTTCTCCCTGAAGGTGGGGGGAGGGTGAGGGTTAAACAGAAGGCCCCCTCACCCCTCAGTCCTCAGACCTCACGGGGCAGACGACGTGGGCGGAGGCCAGCTCATACCAGCTCTTGAGAGCCCAGTGTTAAAATTTCAAGCCCTTATTTAAACTAATCGCATCAACTAACAATACAATAAATCAGATTAAGAAGAAGCATAATAAATACTCAAAACTCATCACTTCGTAGTTATTTGTCTACATTTCTGTAACCTACACCCTTGAGGTTGTTTATATCCTTGTACCTGGGTGGTGAGAACAGTACATAACTGTGTGCTGCTGCGAATCCCTTCCCGTCGCCACGTTCTGTGATGTCATGCCGGTAGCTTGAAATTGACCGTGGTGGGAGTATTTACACCATAGGAATTGGCAAATACTACAAACTTAGCTCTTCCCCCCTGGACAGCCAGCCATTAAATTATCATCAGCACTTGGCTGCCTCTGAACCATCCGAAGGAGGTGCTGGGAGATGGGCTAACATCTAGTGGCATCACAACCAGTTTAGACATTTCCTGATCTTATTAGCCATACGTGTGAAATCAGAAGTTTTCCTGTTCTTATCCCTCCCACTCACTCCAGATTTGTATGTTCTTTCTCCCATGTTTACCCCTGGTCACCTGCAGACATAGATGGCATTCAGGGGTCACTAGGCCCACCCTGTCAGCACCCCCATTGTCACCCACCCACAGAGGTGGTGTCTCCTACCAGGAGACTCAGGGTCTGGCCTGGGCACAGACTCTCTCTGCTTCTGGTCTGAGAATGGACTGTTGTCCCCAAGGGCCTGGGACCGGATGGGCTCTAACCTCTCGGGTCCCTGCCTCCCACAGTGAACAAGTGGAAGAAGCTGTCCTCAACCCCATTACTGGCCATCCCCACCTGTGTTGGTTTTGGCATTCACCAGGACAAGTACAGGTGAGTCGCCTAACTTGCCGCCCACCCACTGGCCCCTTCCTTTCTGTCCCTGTCGTGCGCTGGGACGTGGCTGGGGCCCTGAAGCCATTGACAGTTAGTTGCTCCCTTCCTTTCTCCTGCTTTGAGCCAGGCGGATCCCTCACCAATCAGAACCCTTAATCTTGCCTGGGACCAGGACCAAGTGGCATCCAGCACCCTTCCTTGGTGTCCTTTGTTCTGCTCGCTCCCCGGTCATCTCTCCACCTGGGATGTCGTGTCTTCCAGGTTCTTGGTGCTCCCCATGCTGGGGAGGAGCCTGCAGTCGATCCTGGATGACAGCCCGAAGCACATCATGCCCACGCAGTCCGTGTTCCAGATGGCCTACCGGCTGGTACGTACCCGGGGGTGCCCACCCAGTGCTGGCTGATCAGGCTGTTCATTGACACCTTCAGCCCGGCTGCCCTCTGCTGGACACTGAGGGCGAGCACACTGGCAGGTGAACCCCAGGCCGTTAGAGCCGGAGGGATAAGCAGCAGCGCCAGGGCGTTCGGGAAGGGGCCCCAGCCTCCAGGTGAGGGGTTCGTTTGGGCTTCCGGATGGAGGTCCTTTCTAAGCCAAGTGTGGGAAGTAGCAAAGGGCTGCGCAGAGTGGGAGTGGAGATGCGTGAGGATGCCCCAGGCCAAGGGTGCAGCCGGGGCAAAGGCTTGTGTGGGGGGGAGAGCATGTGGCATTGGTTCACTCCTTCATTCCTTCATCCGTCCTTTCCTTAAATATTTATGAGGTCTCTGCTGGGTATCAGACACTGTCCCAGGGGCTGGGAGTACAGCAGGGAGTAGCACAGACATATTTTTTGAGGTCTAGTCAGAGAGAATTGTGTTAAACAGTTGCACCAATTGTGAAAAGTTCTCTGGATAGAAATGTCCCCCTGCTACGATGGCGAAATAAGAGGACCCAATTTAAATCGGGGGAGGGATGAAAGTAGCAAGGGAGGACATATCAGGTGAGTCCCAAAGGTCTCTGTGCCCGGTCTGCAGTGTGACATGTGGAGGGGGAAGGGTAAGAGATTGGTGTGGAGAGGTGGGCAGTGACCGGATCAGGCAGAGCTTTGAATTGCCAAGCTGAGGAGCTGAGACTCTGTCCTGAGGGCACTGGGGAGCCATGGGGGGAGTGGGAGCAAGGCAGGGGCAAGGTCAGCTCTGCATGCAAAAGGACCCTGTGGGTCTTGTGGGCATGGTCTGGAGGGGTGGTGGAGGCCAGGTGAGACAGGATGAGGCTTGAGGAGGGGGGCCAGGCTATGCGGATAGAGGGTTTGTAGGACAAGCAGAACTTGATGGACAGTTAAGCCTTGGAGTCAAGGGGGGTTGGGATGTCATCATGATGTAACTAACACCTAGACAGTTCACCATGAGCCTGGAGCTCAGTAGAGACGTTGGAGTGAGAGATAAAAATAGCAATTGCTTAACTAAATGCATTTCTCTCTAAGAGAAATGAGAAGAACTCTTTGATATACATGGGTTTGGTGTGTGTGTGTGTGTGTGTGTGTGTTTGCAGGAAACAGTAAGTAACCACCTTCTCTCTCCTGAGTTTGTAATCAACTAAGAAACAGATACAAGAGACACATAGAAAACCAAGTGTTAGCTTTAATGCTGACATTTTTAAAGCCTAATTAGAAGGCCTGCTTAGGTGCCCTCAGAGCAGACATCCTAATGCTTTCCCCAGAATTAGTCAGCTTAAACCTGCCCACAGCCCCAGGCGCAGGCAGGCCACACCAGGCAGGTCTCACTCACAGAGGGGATTCATGCCCGGGCTTTGCATCAGAGCCTCTTTGTGTTCGTAGTGTTACTCAGGGAGGTCACTCTGTTCTTCTTCCCCCAGCTGGATGCCCTGGAGTTCCTCCATGAGAATGAGTATGTTCATGGAAATGTGACAGCCAAGAATATCTTTGTGAATACACAGAACCTGAGCCAGGTAATAGCCAGGCCCTCCCCACCCTGGGGACTCTCTGGGCTCAGGATCTCATCTATCTCAAAACTTGCATTTATTTTACAATGCTTATGGCAGACAAAGAATTGCTATCCATCATATATAAAGAGCTCACCTGAATAAATAAGAAGAGATTAGCCCTAGCTGGTTTGGCTCAGTGGATAGATAGGGCGTCGGCCTGCGGAAGGGTCCCGGGTTCGATTCTGGTCAAGGGCACATGCCCGGGTTGTGGGCCCAGTCCCCAGTAGGGGACGTGCAGGCGACAGCTGATCAATGATTCTCTCTCATCATTGATGTTTTTGTCTGTTCTCTTTCCTTCTCCTTCCTCTCTAAAATCAATAAAAATATATTTAAATAAAGAAGAAGAGGAGATGAGCAACTTAGTAGAAAAGTGAATAATGGATAGGAAAAGCAGTTTATAGGAAAAGAAATTTACAATTCAGTTAAATGTATTTTTAAAACCTCCCTAACAATCATAGAAATGGAAATTGGAATATACTACTACTTTTTACTCTATCGTAGATAAGATTTTAAAAAACGATCGTATCTATGGTAATAAAAGGATAAAATATAATAATCCTTTATATTTTGTTGGAAGTATGAATTGGGCAGCTCTTTGGGAAGGTAATTTGGATATAACAGTCAGTATTTTAAATGCATATGTTTTTCTCTGCTGAGGCCCTCACTCAGGGCATCCGGCTAAGCCAGCCTCAAGCTGCCTCACCTGGGAAAGGCACAGCAGGGATGAGCGGAAAGAATGTACCTATAGATGTGCACATACACAGAGCTGTACTTTTGTATGTAGCTATCATGTAAATACATGTATGGATTTTATATATGTACTAGGGGCCTGGTGCACAAAAATTTGTGCACTCGGGGTGGAGGGAGTCCCTCAGCCCGGCCTGTGCCCTCTCACAGTCTGGGACCCCTCAGTGGATGTCCTATGATGGCCCCAGTCTGCCAGGCGCCTTCTGTGTGTGTGTGTGTGTGTGTGTGTGTGTGTGT
>PVJC01026407.1:0-24014 GCA_004026665.1 Murina feae
AGGGCACATGCCCAGGTTGCAGGTGTGCAGGAGGCAACCTATCAATGATTCTCTCTCATCATGGTTTCTCTCTCTCTCTCCCTCTCCCTTCCTCTCTGAAATCAATAAAAAATATATTTTAAAAAATAAGGACTGCGTGAGAAAGAAATACTGCAGGCTCATAAACATAGATGTAAATATCCTAAACAGATTATCAGTAAACTGAATCTAGTAATGTATAAAATAAATAACACTGTGCCCAAGTGGGATTTATTCTAAAAATTCGAGGTTAGAGATGAGAAATGTTAAGTAATGCAATTTATTCCTTTAACAGATTAGAAGAGAAAAACTGTACCACCTCACTGAATCCAGAGTGCATGTTGGCATGCCCAGTGAGACAGACCCAAAGGGCACATCACACCAGGAGGGGACAGGTGGCTAACAGCAAGAGGAGAGACAGTGGCTGGGCAAAATATTTGAGCCAGTTGTTGAAATGGGACCTAGAGATTGGCAGCTTTCTCTGGAGTGCAGTTTTTGTTGTTGTTGTTGTTGTTTTTTAAATATATTTTATTGATTTCTTACAGAGAGGAAGGGAGAGAGATAGAGAGCCAGAAACATCAATGAGAGAAACATCGATCAGCTGCCTCCTGCACACCTCCCACTGGGGATATACCCAAAACCAAGGTACATGCCCTTGACCGGAATTGAACCTAGGACCTTTCAGTCCACAGGCTGATGCTCTATCCACTGAGCCAAACCGGTTAGGGCTAGAGGGCAGTTTTGCTCTGAGAAATCAAATCCTTTCCATTCTTAGCTGGACATTTTTATAAGCATAGTTATAATAAAACTAGAGACCCAGTGCATTAAATTTGTGCTCTCAGAGGGGTCTCTCAGCCCGTTCTGCACCCTCTCGCAGTCTGGGAGCCCTTGGGGGATGTCTGCCTGTTGGCTTAGGCCTGCTCCCTGGGGGAGGTGGGGAGGGGGCCTAAGCTGGTAGTTGAATATCTTTAGTGCTGCTGCCAAGGCGGGAGAGGCTCCTGCCACCGCTGCTTCACTCGCCAGCCATGAGCCTAGCTTCTGGCTGAGTGGTACTCACCCTGTGGAACTATAGAAAAATGTAACCACCATTTTTCTAGAAAAGTGTCGACCACCAGGGGGCAGCTTCTGAATTGAATGTTGACCTCCTGGTAGTCAGTGCATGTCATTGCAACCAGGTCACTCTGCTCTTCCATCAATTTGCATATTAGCCTTTTATTATATAGGATAACCACTGAGTTTATGAGAAAAATAAAAGGTAATTAATTGAGAAATATATCTTGGGGTGGGAGACAGATGTGATGGTGAGGAGGAAAGAGGGAAACAGTGATATTGTTAATGTTCTATTTGTCAAATTGGGGGCTTAATTATTCATTCCACTATTTATGTATAATTGACATTAATTACTTTGTACATATCACTTAGGTCATAATTTTAAAAAGTGAAGTCAACATGCTGCCTCCAAACCTGCTGTCTCTGAGATTCTCCATCTTAGAGAATAATTTTATCTTCCACACAGGGCCACTAACTCTGCTTCTCCCTTTTCCTCTCCTCCATGCTTAATCAGATACTGAATTATAGCCCTCCACACCTTTGGCACCTCCGTCCACCCTGTCCAGCCTGGAGCAGACTATCTTTATCCCTACATGAGCCACTGCATCAGCCTCCTGACCCTTCCTCCTGCTCCAACTGGCACTCCCCTCCCCCCTCCAGTCCCCCACTCTACTCAGGCCAAGGATAATACCTCCCAATGCAGATATGCTCAACCATCTGCTTAGCCCTTGGCAGTATCTTTCCACTGACCCTAGTGTAAACCCCAAAGTCTTAAGAAGTTGTTTTCATGGCCTAGTGGACCTGGCTCACCCATCTCGTCAGGCTCATTCTCAGCCTCGCTCACCAAGCTTCAGTCCCCCTGAGATTCTCTTTGTTTCTTAATATACACCTAGACCTTCCATTCAGGCCAGAGGGTCTTCCTGCTGACTGATCCTAATCCTTTCTCCCTTCCATCCACCCTACCCTTCAGTCATCTATGGTTTCACCTAAAATGTCACTTCAGCCCTAACGGGTTTAGCTCATAGAGCGTCGGCCTGCGGACTGAAAGGTCCCAGGTTCAATCCCAGTCAAGGGCATGTGCCTTGGTTGTGGGCACATCCCCAGTGGGGAGTGTGCAGGAGGCAGCTGATGGATGTTTCTCTCTCATCATTATTTCTAACTCTCTATCCCTCTCCCTTCCTGTGAAAAATCAATAAAATATATTTTTTTAAAAGTCACTTCATCATTCCATTTTTATTATTTTTTTATTATTTTAAAATATATATATTTTTTAATTGATTTTTTTACAGAGAGGAAGGGAGGATAGAGTTAGAAACATCTATCAGCTGCCTCCTGCACGACTCCCACTGGGAATGTGCCCGAAACCAAGGTACATGTCCTTGATCAGTATCGAACCTGGGACCTTTTAGTCCAAAGGCCAATTCTCTATCCACTGAGCCAAACCAGTTAGGGCTATTTCTTATTCTTAATTGCCAGGTGTAGCCTTTGAAAACCCTCTCTTATAATCTACCTCACTTTTTATATTCCCGACTTCCAGCCAAATGCAGATCTCCCAGGAACTCCAAGGGCCCCTGGGAAATGGCAGAGCCACAAGATAGAAAGAGTCTGGGTTCTCCAACCATCAGGGGGAGCCTGACCTCCAGGTGCCCTTCTCTGTCAGAGAGATGTATTAGTTGTCTGTTGTGTAAAAATTACTTCAGAACTTTGTGGTTTAAATGGGAAAACACACAATTTATTATCTCATTGTTCTGTGGGTCAGGAATTCAGGAGCAATTTATCTGGGAAAGACTCACAGTCATTCATGAGGTTGCATGCAGTCGAGATGTCGGCCAGGGCTGCAGGCACCTGAAAGCTTGCTTGGTTGATATGAACATTCATGTACAAGTGTTTGTATGAACAGATGTTTTCAAATCTCTTAGATATGTATCAAGGAGTGAAATATCTGGGTCACATGGTCACTATATGTTTAACTTCTTAAGAAACTGCCAAACTGTTTTCCAAAGCATTTGTACTCTTTTACCAGAAATGGATGAGTGCATCAATTTCTCAGCATCCTTCCTAAAATTTGTTATTGTGTTTAGTTAGTGAGTGTGAAGTGGTATCTTATCGTGGTTTTGATTTGCATAACCATGATGTGCCTATTGGCCATTTTTAGATCTCCTTTGAATAAGTTTCTATTCAAATCCATTGCTCATAAAATTAGGTTACTTGTCTTTTTATTAGAGTTATGAGTTCCTTATATATTATAGATTCAAGTCCCTTACCTAATATATGATTTTCAAATATTTTCTCCCATCCTGTGGGTTGTCTTTTCACTTTCTAAATAGTGTCCTTTGAAGTACATTTTAAATTTTCGACAAAATTCAATGTATCTAGTTTTCCTTTTGTTGCTGTGCCTTTGGCGTCATATGAAAGAAACCATTATCTAACCCAAGCTCGTGAAGGTTTATGCTTAAGTTTTCTTTTAATACTTTCATAACTTTAGGTCTTACACTTAGGTCTCTGATCCATTTTGAGTTAACTTTTGTGTGTGGTGTAAGGTAGATGTCCCAGCAGCATTTGTCGACAAGACTATTCTTTCCGGGGGGTAGGGGAGGCTGAAAAGTAAAAGAAAAAAAAAAAAAAAAAAAAGACTATTCTTTCCTTAGCAACCTTGTTGAAAATCAATTGACTGCCCGGGCTAGTTTGGTTCAGTGGATGGAGTGTTGGCTTTCGGACCCAAGGGTCCCAGGTTTGATTCTGGTCAGGGACACACACCTCAGTTGTAGGCTCCTCCCCGGCCTGGGTCCTGGTCAGGGCTTGTGCAGGAGGCAACCAATTGATGTGTTTCTCACATTAATATTTCTCTCTGTCTTGCCCTCTAATAACCAAGGGAAAAACATCCTTGGGCCCTGGCTGGTTTGGCTCAGTGGATAGAGCATCGGACTGCGGACTGAAGGGTCCTGGGTTTGATTCCAGTTGGGGGCACGTGCCCAGGTTGCAGGCTTGATCCCCAGTGGGGGGCATGCAGGAGGCAGCCGATCCATGGTTCTCTATCATGGATGTTTCTCTCTCTCTCGCCCTCTCCCTTCCTGTCTGACATCAATAAAAAATATTTTTAAAAAAGAAAAACATCCTTGAGTGAGGATTAAAAAAATAAAATAAATTGACCATAAATGTGGGTTTATTCCTGGACTCTTAATTTTACTCCATTGATTTATTTGTCTATCTTAATTAGTGTGGATTTGTAATAAGTTTTAAAATCAAGAAGTATGAATACTACAAATTTATTTATTCCAAAACTATTTTCTCTATTCTGAATCTTGTGCATTTCAATATGAATTTTATGGAATACTTCTCGAATTTGCATGTCCTCTTTGCACAGGGACCATGATAATCTTCTCTGTATCCTTCCAATTTTAGTATATGTGCTGCTGAAGCAAGCAGTCAACATGAATTTTAGGATCACATTGTCAATTTTTGAAATAAAGGCAGCTGGGACTTTGATAGGGACTGTTGAATTTTTAGATCAAATTTGGGGAATATTGCTATCAAACAATATTGTCTTAGAATCTATGCATACAAGGTATTTATTTAGGTCTTTAATTTACTTCAATTATGTTTTGTAATATTCAGTGTATCAATCTTATACTTACTTTGCTAAGTTTATCAAAGGCATTTTTGTGTGCATTGTAAATGGAAATATTTCCTTGATTTCATTTTTGGATTTTTCATTTACTAGTGTATAAAAATACAATTGAATTTTGCATATTAATCTATCCTAAAACCTTCCTGGACTTGTTAATAACTCTAATATTTGCTATAAAGTCATAGATGGCTTCTAAGTGACAGTTCACAAGCAAAACTGACTAGGTCAATGTTGTAGCATGTAGCAGTACTTCAATCCAGGTTAACAGGTGGTGGTGAAGGTGGCTAAGGCAACAGGACGGGACCCAATGCCAACCCCAAGACAGGTCTCGTTAAATCTCTGGACCGCAACTGTCTCACGTATAAAATGAAGATAGCACCACCTAGCTCATAAACTTTAATGATGGATAGTTAAATGAGATGACAAAATTGCAAGGCACAAAGTGTGTGCATTAGCTTCATTCTGCCAATGAACAGACTGGATTGGCACAAACTGGAATACCGGGCAGCACGAGACGCGAGGGAGCCGTGCCTGTGGCCCAGAACTGGACAATACAGGACAGCAGAGCTGCAGGCGCGGAGTGCAGCCCTGATGTGGAGCCTTTTAATAGGACATTCCCATCCGGCATTACAGGCCTGCCTTCTCCTCAGTCCGTGGCACTCCTGGCTGCCCCTCTCCTACAAAGCGCAGCAAACGTTTCCCAAAGCAGACATGCACCCCTCACCCGTCCGCGGCCAGCGCCTTCCCCACTCTCGGCCCACCGGGGTTGGACCTAGTCCTAGGCAACGCTGCCTTCCGCCCCTAGCAACCGCTCACCTGCTCTTCTCTTCCTATTGGCCAGCACATTTCCTTTCTTTTTTTATTGGTCCGCGTAACTACATCTCGACCAATCCGTAGCAGCCACGGGGAGCCGGCTTACTTCCACACAATTTGGTGTGCTCTTGGAGGAGACGAGTTTTTCCTTTCCTGAATCCAGTTTTCCCAGAAAGCATCTTACTTGTCAAACTACTGTGACTCCCCCTGGAGTTAATTTCAAAACATCTTATGTCCTAGGCCTGTCTGTCCCTCGTCCGCTCTCCACGCCCAGGGTCACGGTCCCCCACAACGCCCCACCTCCGGCCGCTTTGCGAGCCGAGTCCTCCGCTAGGTAGAGGCCGCTCGGCGGCGGGACGATACCATCTGCGACCAAGAAATAGGGGGACTCAGCCACCCCCCACGGCTGCCCCGTTCCGCCTCCTACCGCAGCTCTTGCTCGAACCGTGGGTACGAACCCCAGACATGGCATGACGGTGGGACGACGGCTCCCGGCACCAAGGGAGGCACGAGATGCGGACCGGAGAAGGTGCACTTGGTACGGTCCACGCCGCGCCCCGCGCTTCCGGAAGTGAGGTGTCTCACCCTCCAAGTTCCGGCTCGCAGGGGGTGGAGGAGTGTTGTTAGCCGGGGCGCCTCCGCAGTCGCGGGTTTGAGCGGGCTCGCGGCGGTGGGCTCCTGGTGAGTGCGCCGGGTCGGGCCGGGCTGTGGGTGGAGCCGGGACCTGAACCTTCCCGCGAGGTCTCCGCGGCTGGGCGCCCCTCAGCCCGCCTCCGGCTTTCGGTCTGTCAGCGGGCGGTGGACCTCCGGCGGCCGCTCTCCGGGGCCGGGCCCGCCTGCGACGCTAGCCGCTCCTGGCGCTTACAGGTGCGCGATCGCGGGGCGACCTGGGTCCCCCCCGGTCTCGCCACTTGCATCCTGTCGGTCGGCCGTTTCTTAGGTGCCCCGAGTGGACACTGTCCCGAGGGTTGAGGGGCAGCCGGGTTCCAGACTGACGGGCCCGCCCGCTCCCGCGGGGCGCGTGGCGGAGCTGCCCACCCGGCCGAGCTGTCACCGGCCCGGCTGCGCCCCCCAGCGCCTTGGCCTCTCCCGGCCCCGCCGCACGTCCCGCTGCCGGAGATGCCCGCCTTTTGCACCCGCCGGGTCCCCGTCACTTCAGGGGCACGGGCAGCAGCTCGCCCCCCTCCCGCGTTGCTTGCTTGTCCGCCTTCCTCCCGCCGGGCGGAGAGGGAAGAGCCTAGATTTGAAGCAAGACCGACCCAGGCTCCAGGCTGGCATCGGTGGGATCAGTGAACCACGCTGAGTCTCAGTGTTCTGTTTGTAAAACGGGGAGCATATGCTTCCCCTGATGTGATGATGGAAGGGCCGCGTGAGTTTTGTTTTCTCTCCCGTTGGCCGACCGGCGCCCCAGGCCCTGGCCGGCCCGCACCGTGTGGGCATCACACAGGTGCTCCTTCCCGCACGCAGGTCGCCGGGCCCCAGGTCTGCAGGCCGGGGCGATGTTCCGCACCGCGGTGATGATGGCGGCCAGCCTGGCGCTGACCGGAGCGGTGGTGGCTCATGCCTACTACCTCAAGCACCAGTTCTACCCCACGGTGGTGTACCTGACCAAGTCCAGCCCCAGCATGGCCGTGAGTTGCGGGCTCGGGGAGGGAGGGGGGAGGAGGTTGCTGGGACAGAGACCCGCTAGAGGTGAGGGAGAACTTTGAAGACATTGTGATGGGGACGCGGGGTGTTCCTGAGTGATGAGGGTCAGGCAGAGCGAAGCCCACACGGACCTCAAACCGTTGCCTCTTTCTCCTCCTAGGTCCTGTACATCCAGGCCTTCGTCCTTGTCTTCCTCTTGGGCAAGGTGATGGGCAAGGTGTTCTTCGGACAGCTGAGGGCAGCGGAGATGGAGGTGAGATGGTTGTGGCCCCAAAGGTGAGGGCCAGGGAGCTGGGCAAGAAGGTCTGAGTTGTACATCCTGCCCTGCCCCACCCCCAGCACCTTCTGGAACGTTCCTGGTACGCGGTCACTGAGACTTGTCTGGCCTTCACGGTCTTTCGGGATGACTTCAGCCCCCGCTTTGTTGCGCTCTTCACCCTCCTCCTCTTCCTCAAGTGTTTCCACTGGCTGGCTGAGGACCGCGTGGATTTTGTGAGTAGGGCCAGGGGTTCTCTGGAACAGACAGAAGCCAGGGAGTGGCCAGTGGGCAGGCTTGTGGGCTGAGGGGGGCTGGTTGGGGGTGTGGCGTGAGGCCCAGCCCTCCTGACAGGACCCCTCTCTGCTCTGCCTCAGATGGAACGCAGCCCCAATATCTCCTGGCTCTTTCACTGCCGCATCGTCTGTGAGTGAGACCCGTGCGAGGGGAGAGGAGGGGGAAGAGGCACCAGGACCTGTACTCCAGAGCACAGGCTGCCCCCTCAGCCCCAGGTGTACAGGAAAGATAATTTAGGAAATTAATTTGCATCCTCTCTGCCCTGTTCCACTCCAGAGCGTCTCAGCTGCCTGGCCCCTTAGCTCTTTGCCTCCTCACCGGAGCTTGGGCTGCCCCAGTGCCCCACTAGGCAGAATTGGAGTTCCCAGGGGGCCAGGTTCAGTGGTATGTGCCCGCCTGGCTAGAGGCTGGACCATCCATTG
Source organism: Murina feae (assembly GCA_004026665.1). Taxonomy (NCBI): domain Eukaryota; kingdom Metazoa; phylum Chordata; class Mammalia; order Chiroptera; family Vespertilionidae; genus Murina; species Murina feae. The sequence continues at coordinate 8,132 of PVJC01026407.1, forward strand.
TGGGCTTGAGGGTGGGAGCTGTCTTAGAGCATGAAATGGCTGCCAGGCCCTGGGCTGACCCCTCCAACCCCCCATGTGGGGGTCCCCACAGCCCTTATGTTCCTCCTGGGTATCCTGGACTTCCTCTTCGTCAGCCATGCCTATCACAGCATCCTGACCCGTGGGGCCTCTGTGCAGCTGGTGTTTGGCTTTGAGGTAAACTGGCTTGGGAAGTTGGGAGGACAAGCCTGAGGTGGCACCGCATGTGCCTTAACCCAACAACCTTCGCTGAGCACCTGCTCTGTGGCCGAGGAGCAGCCTTCAGTCAGTCCTGGGAGAGTGGGAGGACCCTGACCTGGTGCTCAGCGAAGGCTTCCTGGAGGTTGATGCCAGAAGAGCTGACTGTTGGTGGACAACAGCAGTTAGCTTGATGGACACCTGGGGAGGTGTGTCCTTGGCAGAGGAAGAATGTGTTCATTGACAACAGCTCACTTGGCTGAATGCTTACTGTATGCCAGGCCCTGTGCTCAGCACTTGACCTGCATCTCTTTTAATTACCAAAGTAGCATTGTTATAAAGGAACAGTTAATTCTGGCATTTTACGGACAAGCAAACAGTTCAGAGAGGTCTGTGGGTTGCCAAGTCAGACCAGCTAGGGAGTGGAGGGGCTAGGAAGACCCCGGCTGTGTCCAAGCCTGTGCTTGCACTATTGTACCCTGCTGTGCAGAGGCCTGGGGTAGCAGTGAGGCCGGAACAAGCAGGGGCTCCACGCTTATGCTTCCCCCTCTCTCCTCCCTCTAGTACGCCATCCTGATGACTATGGTGCTCACCATCTTCATCAAATACGTGCTGCACTCCGTGGACCTTCAGAGCGAAAACCCCTGGGACAATAAGGCCGTGTACATGCTCTACACAGAGCTGTTTACAGGTGAGAGGAGCCTGGGCCCCCCATGATCTGGACTAGTAACCCCAGTTCTTCCTCCCAGGCCCTGTGACCTGCTGCTCTCTGCATACCTTTCCCCGCAGGCTTCATCAAGGTTCTGCTCTATCTGGCTTTCATGACCATCATGATCAAGGTGCATACCTTCCCTCTGTTTGCCATCCGGCCTATGTACCTGGCCATGAGGTGAGCCCAGCTGAGCCAGGCCCTGCCACCCTTAACCCCTATTTGATCCCTCCCCTTCCTCTCCCAACTTTCACTGAAACTGTCCTTTCAGACAGTTCAAGAAAGCTGTCACAGATGCCATCATGTCTCGCCGAGCTATCCGCAACATGAACACGCTGTAAGTGGGCCTGGCCGAGGTGCTCCCCTAAGCTCTGGGCCTCCAGCCTCCAGCTCTGGTCTTGACACGTCCTTGGCCTGTTCTAACCAGGTACCCAGATGCCACCCCAGAGGAACTCCAGGCAATGGACAATGTATGCATCATCTGTCGAGAAGAGATGGTGACGGGTGCCAAGAAACTGCCCTGCAACCACATTTTCCATACCAGGTGGGAGGGACCCTGGGGAGTCTGCGCATCAGGGGACAGGCTCTGGGGGGCAGGTCCCTAGGGACCTGCTAATCATTGCCTGGTCTTGACCCCCAGCTGCCTGCGCTCCTGGTTCCAGCGGCAGCAGACCTGCCCTACTTGCCGTATGGATGTCCTTCGTGCATCGCTGCCAACCCAATCACCACCACCCCCTGAACCTGCGGATCAGGGACCACCACCTGCCCCCCATCCCCCACCACTGCTGCCCCAGCCCCCCAACTGTGAGTGACCCCTCTTTGCCATTTGATATGGGAAATCAGAGTCCCTGCCCACTAGCTCAGTCTTGGTGTGCTGATGGGGAGGTCATGGGAGGAGACACAGATGGTTGCAGTCATGAGTAGTCAGTGCTGAGCTCAGAGAGGACCTGTGGGAGCAGAGGACACAGCTCCCAATAAGCAGCCCCTTGCTTGTGATTTGGACTTTTTCTCATTACCTCTGTCCTCTCTCTGCAGTCCCCCAGGGCCTCCTACCTCCCTTTCCACCAGGCATGTTCCCTCTGTGGCCCCCCATGGGCCCCTTTCCACCTGTTCCACCTCCCCCCAGCTCAGGAGAGGCTGTGGCCCCTCCATCCACCAGCGCAGGTGAGCCTTTTGGTACTGCAACCAGGGGGGGGGAATAGTGGAAGCAGAGACCCCTCAACATTCACCGACTTCCTGTTCTTGCTCTTTAGCAGCCCTTTCTCGGCCCAGTGGAGCAGCCACAACCACAGCTGCTTCTGCTGCCTCTGTCCCGGCACCTGGCTCTGCCCCCACCTCGGAGGCTGCTCCTACCCCGGGCTTCCCCTTCCCCCCTCCCTGGATGGGTATGCCGCTGCCGCCACCCTTTGGTAAACAGGGACTCTCAGGGTTGTTCTGGTGGGTGGAGGGTGTCAGGCCCAGACAACCCAGGCTGAGCCTCTCTCTCTGTCTCTCCAGCCTTCCCCCCAATGCCTGTGCCCCCTGCCGGTTTTGCTGGGTTGACCCCAGAGGAGTTGCGGGCTCTGGAAGGCCACGAGCGGCAGCACCTGGAGGCTCGGCTGCAGAGCCTGCGCAACATCCACACGCTGCTAGATGCTGCCATGCTGCAGATCAACCAGTACCTCACTGTACTCGCCTCCTTGGGGTATGTCTGCACAGGGAGCCAGGGTGGGCAGCAGAGGCATGGAGCTGCCAGAAGGCTCCCAGGAGTGGTTTTTGCCCTTTTTCTCGTGCCATCCTGAGACACCTGTTGATTCAGGTCACCTCTCTGTAGGCACTCTTGGTGCCGTTTTATCCTCCACTGCAGAAGGCCTGCTGGATCGCAGTACAGTAGAAGTGTGGATTATTAGAGAGCTGACTTTATCTTGTTACTTTATCTTTTCCTCAAGTCAAATTTCTCATAATTCTCAGTATTTTGGTTCATCACCTGCATCCTCCTGATAAATGGTGACACTGTGACTGGGAATCAGTGTCCCTGATCTGAGACAGCAAATAAAGTTAGTCACTTGGAGGCAGCCTGGCTCACGTTCAAGTCCTGGTGCCAACACTCAGGTGCTTTGTGGCCACCATCACCTTATTTGAATGGAAAAGGATCTCATTCCTCTCAGATCATATGTACAAGGTGCTTGGCACCCAACGATGACAGCACAGTGCGCTGTTGTATCCAGTGGGATGTCTTAGTTGGTACCTTATAAGGTACCCAGGGTGAAGACTGCAGTATAAGTGAACGGGGCTGCAGTCCCTGCCTGCAGGTGGTTTCCAATTACTCTGATGCAGTCACAGGAATTCCTGCATGCGCTCACTCCTGTCTGGATGTCACTGAACTGCAGAGGCATGTCAGTGCTGGACTCTATTTTATATATTTTTATTGATTTCAGAGAGGAAAGAAGAGGGAGAGAGAAACAATGATGAGAGAGAACCATTGTTTGGCTGCCTCCTGCATGTCCCCCCGCCCCCCCGAGTATTGAGCACACAACCCAGGCATGTGCCCTTGACTAGAATCGAACCCGGGACCCTTCAGTCCACAGGCTGACCCTCTATCTGCTGAGCCAAACTGGCTAGGGCAGTGCTGGCCTCTTATTTTGCAAGGCTTGCTAAGGATAATCTGCCCAGTCATATGAGGATGCCAAAGCTGTGCTTACCGCTTGTCCCTTCTCTTCCAGGCCCCCCCGGCCTGCCACCTCAGTCAACTCCACTGAGGAGACTGCCCCTACAGTTGCTGCTGCTTCCTCCACCAGCATCCCCAGCTCTGAGGCCACCACCCCATCCCCAGGAGCTTCCTCACCAGCCCCAGAACCTGAAAAGCCTCCTGGTAAGTGTGGTCAGCCTGCAGGGGGGTAGGGCAAGGGGTTTCTCTGTGTTCCACTTCTGACCTCTGTCTCCAGCTCCTGAGTCGGTGGGCACTGAGGAATTGCCTGAGGATGGGGAGCCTGATGCAGCAGAATTGCGCCGCCGCCGCCTGCAGAAGCTGGAGTCCCCCATTGCCCATTGACATTGCTCCAGTCCTGGCCCGTGCTCCCTTGGGAGCAGCCCTTGCTGGAACATGTCCTGCCACCAAGTGCCAGCTCCCTCTCTGTACCAGGGAGTCGTAACCCCCACATCTGAGACGAAGGAGGTGGCATCCCCTCGGCCAAGTGGAAAGAAGCCTAAGGCCCCAGCTGACTCCAGCCCTTACAGTCCTTGGGCAGCCAAGGGGATCTGAGTCAGTTCCAGCCTTCTCCAACTCTTCAGCCCTGTGTTCTGTTGGGGCCATGAAGGCAGAACAGCACAGCCTCCAAGAAGCCCTCTGACCCCTCTCCCCCTTTCTGGGAGAAGGGGCAGCCCTCTGAGCCCCACTTGCGTGTGTGGAGTCACACTGCAATACCGAACAGTATTAGCTCCCATTCCTAAGTGTGGACTCAAGGGTCTGGGGGCAGGCCAGGAACTCGCTCCCTGGCCCACCAAGACTGGTACCAGTGTCCATTTTTTACCCTAAACTCCCTGGAAACCCTTTGTGGTGGTGGCTGTGTCCCTTATGCCCTGTGACATTTCCATGTCTTACTGGCAACCACACAACTCAGGGAAAGGAGTGCCTGGGGGCAGAGAAGCAGGAGGGCAGCACTGAGGGACACTGCCTACAAGGCCCCTCTCCCGACAGCTTGTCTAAAGAGAATGTCCCTGCTCTCACCCAGCAGCCACTGCCCAGCCTCACTCCAGGTTGAGGGCTTGTGTGTCTGCTCTGGAACCACTGCAAGCCCCAGAATCTACGGAAGGCCACTTCTCAACTTACAGAACTCGTCTTAAGTTTAAAGAATTGGAGTAACTTCCTTGTATTTTCTTTGGCTTAAAATCTGTCTTTGGATTTGAATGCTTGACCCCCAGGAAGAGGAGCAGGAGTGCCAGACTCCTGGTCTTTCCAGTTTAGAAAAGGCTCTGGGCAGGTAGGGAACACAGGAGCCAAGGCCTGCCTGTCGCTGTCTTTTCCCCCTTGGTTTTGTGTTAAGTGAGTTGCTGGAGAGTTTCAGATGATTATTTAATTTGTAAATATTGTACAAATTTTAATAGCTTGAATTGTATATACAGCCAAATAAAAGCTTGCATTAACGATTGGTAGAGCTGGTGTCAGCGTTTTCTTGCTCGGGCTGTAGACTTGAGAGTGGCCTGGAATCCTCTGGGATGAGGGTTTATTTATACAACCTAGTACTGTCCTTGGGCACATTGTTATTAAACTATTAGGAAGATATACCCATAGTACGTAAGAAAAAAACTGAGCTCTAAAAAGATTAAGTACCCCGCCTTAGCCCAGAGGGAGCTAGGCTCTGAACGCTGACTTAGCCAGTCTGATACTGGGGTGGGGATGGGCTTTTGGCCCTCATGACAGGACAAGTGTGAAGGTTCACTGGATGGGGATGGTTTGGTGCCTGCAAACCGCATCCAGCCTTGATACCAGGTCACCAAGCTGGGAAGCATGCCTGTGCTGGGCTGCCAAGAGCCCCCAAGCACGCCCTGTGGGCAGATCAGCTACAGCGAACCACTCATTACTGGAGCTGGAAGCCCAATCAGGCCTAACTGGTCTGGCATAGAGCAGAGGTGAGCCTTCTGCCTCACCATGGGTAGAAAAGATGAGCTCAGGGGCTGACAAAGGCACGCTGTGCCCCTGCCCAGCACTGCACATGTGACTGACGGCTTCCAGAACCCATGCCAGTCCTCTGTTTCCCGTAGCCTCCACAAGCAGGGTCTGGCTAGAGGAAGAGCTTGGGAATGAAGGGCAATAAACCTCCACAATTTGAATAACTGACCCCAGGAGCTCCAATGAAAAAAAAGCAGGAATAGACCAAAATCGGGCAGGGGGGAGGGCAACTAATGCCCCCCACAAGCGCAGCTGTTTCTAGTGTGTCTCCAACGTAAGATAGCCCTCCCTCAGGACCGGCATCTGTGCAGATGGTCCCATTTCCCCCTTTATGCAAGCAAGGTCTGCTCCAAAGCCCTTTAGCCCTCTCTCTACTTTGTCCAAGCCCTCAGCCCTAGTCTGTACCCCAATCCTAGTTGCTTCAACACCCGCCTCCCTCCTGAGGTCCCCTGGACTCCAGTCTGTGGGGGAGGCCATCATGCAGGCTACTGGGCTAGGCCTCAGAATCCCTTCTCTAAGAGCCAGGTTTTTAGCTGCTGGTCAAAGTAGCCCTTGATCCGCAGGGTACCTGTCACCTCATTGACCTGGGTGATAGGTGTCTTCCCCAGCAGTGGGCTCAGAAAATCTTCCACATCCTTCTGCAGGGCCTGGGGGAAGATGACACATCGGGCCTGGTCAGGAGACCCGTCACTAGAGGACTCCCATCCCTTCAGCCCTGAAAAGGCCACAGTCAGACCCTGACCCACCCACACACTTACCCAAATGTCCCCCTCCACCTTCCGGATCACAGTCATCTGACGGTTGCCATGTGTGATGTCTTTATAAACAGGGATGTTATGCATCCGAGAGCGCCGCACGAAGTAAGGCAGGTTGGGTGGAGGGTCTGGGATAGGGAGGGATGGTGATGAGCCAAGTCTTCCCAGGCTTCATCCCACCCCAGTCAAGGCCTTGCTCCTCAGAGTCTGCAGACTTGAGGTCAGGAGACCTGCTCTTTCCCTAAGTTCAGAGCCAGGACTCTAGTAGCCAAGGCCCGGACAGGGCCTGGCACTGGAAGGTGCTCAAGAAGAAATTAAGTGAGGGCCATGCCTCCTGGATATTCGGGTCCCCCTGTGGGCCCAATCCTTGCCCTTCTCCTCCGGGTCAGGGAGACTGAAATGAATCTCTGGCACAAAGGCATGGAGATTTACAAGCACTGAACACCCACCACATGCTGGGCTCTGCACGAAGTGCTTTATGGCGCCAAGCACATTATCTCCATTTTGCCGAGACTGAGGTTGGGAGAAGCTGACCCAGAACTGCCCAACTCCCAAGCTGAGTTCTCAATTATGGTACATGGACTCCTGGGGTAGGGGTGGGGTGGAGGTGGGGGTGGGGGAGGGAGAAGGAGTCCAAGCTCTTGGGTCTTCTCTCTATGCTTCTTTTCCTGCATGGGAAGACCTTATCCCAGTAGTGTGGATGGATGGTTACTTGTGAAACAGGGCTCTATCCCTGGGCCCTTCCTTGAACATGAAACAAGTACTAGTCCTGTGAGATCTCAAAACAAATCCTGAAACCACCGAGTTCAGTGGCAGCTGGGGCATGCCAACCACCAAGGGGGGTACTTCCCTGTAGCCTTCAAGCCATCCCCGTGATCTAGCTCACCTCTGGGGGGCTGCCAGCCACTGGGAGTAGGATAATGTTCATGTTTCGGGGGCTCTGGAACGCTGGTGGGGGGGAACAGGCGTTCCACAAACTTGTATTCATCCACAGACTCCACAAAGCGGGGATAAGTGGGAGGCCCCTGGGTCTGGCTCTGAGGCAAAAAAAAAAGCAACCATCAGCATACTCACCACCCACCCAACACAACAGAACTTTAGTAAGCAGTGAAAGGAAACATCACAGGTGGAGAGAATGGTATAAACAAATGGCTGGAGACAGGAAAGCAGCAGACTTCCGTCTGCCAGGGTGCAGGCGGGCCTGGAAAGGAAGTTCAAGCATTCTGAAGGCCTGTCTCTCCTGCCGCTCTGTCCCTCCTGGGACTCAAATAACAAGACAATTACCTGGGAAATCTGAGAAATGGGGCATAATTCAGTATCGAAAGTTTCTTTTAAATATTCTACTGAAACATTCTAGTTCTGGGTTAAGCACTTTCAACAACCCTGACAGTTTTCCACTCACACTCATCCGACGTGACCCTCCCTTACCCGGAAGGTTTCAGCCTCATACACACAAGGCCAGGCATCCTACTATGTGCTCCACAGGCATTGTTTTCATTTAATTCTTATAACGCGGCGTATTTTGTCACACCCATTTCTAATCCAAAGAAGATCAAGACATTCAGCAATCTACCCTAAAGGTCACACTCCAAATTCTGTCCTCCCATCCTGTAGCTTTCAGATCCTTTTTGGACACTTATCCCGAGAGATACCCCGGAGCCCTGATAGGCGCCGGGGTGACAATGAGAACAGGGAAGCAGGGTGAAGTGGCCTGTGCGTCATGAGCTCTAGGTTCCCAGTAGTGTCGCCCAAGACAGGGTCGACCTGTGAACCCGTTGGTTTCCCCCTGAGAAAGTGAAGCGGCGAGAATCCATGTATAGCCCCGCCCAGTGCTGACGCACAGAGGTTGTCCTCCAATCAGGTTCTAACTCCCCACCCCCGGAAGCGCGCACCAGGTCCTGTCACCTTCCTTGTCAATCTTGTGTCTCAGCTACAGGAAAGGTCTCTCTCATCAGAAGGGAAAACTAAGGCCCAAATGGGAATGCGGTTTTCGGGGTTAAAAGGAAGAACAGTAGCTCACACCCAGCCCTCTGCCCCCGCTCCGTGCTCAGTACTCTCACCAGCCGCCGAAGGGCGCAGCCCGGCTGGACGCCGCTCCTCCAGCGCCGCAGCAAAGCCGGGAACACGGCCGCAGCCATCTTGAACTGCCCCAACTTTAGCTTCCTGCGCGCGCAACCCGCCCAGTCCCACGCTTCCTGCGCACGCCCCGCGAAACCGGAAGAACGCCCACGTGAAGCGTCAAGGGGCGGGGTTACGCTGCCGTGGGCGGTACAAATAGCCGAGGTGCTCGTCGGCGCGCAGCAGTGACGTCGGACGCAGCGAGCGCTTAGGACGCGTACGCTCCTCTTCCTTCCTCTTTCTCGACTCCATCTTCGCGGGAGCGGCACAGGCCGCAGTTCAGGTAGAGTTGGAGGCACGGCTGAATCCGGAGGGCTCCATAGCAGGTTGCCTGCGAGGTCAGAGGGCGCGGGAAGAATAGGGGAAGAGAAGTTGCTGTGTGGGACGGGTTCCTGTCCCCACCCGACTTCCCAGGCAGGCAGGCCGGCCCCGTCTTACCCACGTGAGACCGGCGATCGTCCCGGGCCCGCCACCGGTTCCCCGACGCCCTCTCTCCCAGAATATTCCTTCTCTTACAAGCATTCCTTTTCCCCAGTCGCCGACATGCAGCTTTTTGTCCGCGCCCAGGAGCTACACACCCTCGAGGTGACCGGTCAGGAGACTGTCTCCCAGATCAAGGTGAGGCTGCGCGGTGCACCTCGGGCACCACACTCTTGTGCTCTTCAACCTCGCGCCCTGCGGGAACGCTCATGAGCCTCATTTTTGCGCGCAGGCTCATGTATCCTCGCTGGAGGGCATCGCCCCGGAAGATCAAGTCGTGCTCCTGGCAGGCACACCCCTTGAGGATGAGGCTACCCTGGGCCAGTGTGGGGTGGAGGCGCTGTCCACTCTGGAAGTAGCCGCCCGCATGCTTGGAGGTGAGTTGCGGAGGACTGTCATTTGAACTGCTTGTAAGCACATAATGAGTGTGGCGGTCAGTGTCCTTAATCCAGGTGGTTCTTCCTGTTTACCGCAGAATTAACTCTTTGTTTGGGTATCTCACCCGAGGATTTTTTTTCCCCATTGGTTTTCAGGAGAGGGGGAGGGAGGTGGAGAGAGGGAGAAAGAGAAACGTTGATGTGAGAAAGACACGTGGATTGGTTGCCTCCCACATCTGCCCCACTGTGTCAGGGATGGAACGTGCAACCCAGGTACATGCTCGTGACCAGGAATTGAACCAGTGACCCTTCTGTGTGCAGGCTTGGCGCTCTGACCACTGAGAACGCCAGCCAGGGCAGAATTAACTCCTTTTTAAAAATTCATTATTGTTGAAAATTTCACATATGTCTCCCCCAGCACATATCCTGGCCCCCTCTGCTGTCTGTGTCCTTTGGCAGAATTAACTCTTGAGAGGTCCCTGGGAGATTGAACTAGAGTGTAACTCTATTTCAGTCATTTACTAGATCTTTGCCTATTTCCCAGTTTCCTCATTAAAATTAGGATGTTAGACTAGATCCCCAAGGTGCTCTTCAGTTCTTATTTAAAGTCAAGGGGCTGGAAAATCCTGAAGTGAAACCTAGAACATGCCAGGACTTATTCCTGGTCAAATGTCAGATCTCTGCAATTTTGTTCTCATTTCCTGTTGAGCCCAGCTCATCCTTTTTTAAAAAAATATATTTAATTTCAGAGAGGAAGGGAGAAGGATAGAGATAGAAACATCAGTGATGAGAGAGAATCATTGATTGGTGCCTCCTGCACGCCCCCTACTGGGGGATCGAGCCTGCAACCCAGGCATGTGCCCTTGGCCACAACAGAATCTGGGACCCTTCAGTCCCCAGGCTGACGCTCTATCCACTGAGCCAAATCGGCTAGGGCCCCAGCTCACCTTTAAAGGCTTGAGCTGAGGGAGAAAGAATTCTGCTGCGTGGCTTTCTTGCTCTCCTAACCGCTTGCTGTCCTTTTCCACCACAGGTAAAGTCCATGGTTCTCTGGCCCGTGCTGGGAAAGTGAGAGGTCAGACTCCCAAGGTAAGTGAGATGTTAGCGGTGTCCTTCGGACTCAGTTTTTTACTATCGCAGATAGCTCAGACCCTTGGCTTTTGATGAGTCTTCTCCCTCCGTGGAAATGAGCCTGAGGGAAGAGATGGGAGATGGCAGCAGGGTCTGACCAGCCTTCCGTTCCCAGGTGGCCAAACAGGAGAAGAAGAAGAAGAAGACTGGTCGGGCCAAGCGACGGATGCAGTACAACCGGCGTTTTGTCAATGTTGTGCCCACCTTTGGCAAGAAGAAGGGCCCCAATGCCAACTCCTAAAGTCCTTTGTGATCTGGTTTTCTCTAATAAAGCCTCTTAGCCCAGTCATCTCATGTCGTCTTAATTTTCAGGGCCTCGGTGAGAGAAGGCTTCTAGGGCTGACGGTATGTCCATTAGAACACCGAGGTCTCGTTTTGGTTTCTCGATATTGTCAGGTGAGGCAGAGACCCTTAATGGGTAGAGGAGGTGAGAGGGAGGTGGTAAACTACAAGAAAAGGCTTCCCATGAAAACAGATGTAGAGTTGGGGAAATTTCTGATCCCAGAAAGCTTGATGATTCCCCCAAATCCTTCTCTTTTTTTTTGGTTTGTTTTTGTTTTGTTCTTATTCTTTTAAACAGAAGATGGGAATCGTTGTGAGTGTTTTATAGAGGCAGCAAGGGAAGAAGAGGAGTTCTAGGAGGGAGAAATGTCAGGGAATGCCAATCTGGCCTTTTCCTGAACTTGGACCACCTGAGGCCTTAGTGGGGCTCAGTGCAGGTACTTGGTTTGCCCGGCTTTGGAAAGTATCGCCGGTATTGGTGCTGTGGTGACCTTGTTTGTACTTCTGATTGCATGATTGGTCTTGCTAACCTAATCAGAACTCAGCTGGTCAGTTGATTGTTCACTGTTCCCAAAAGTTGAGTTCTTTGGAACTGATTTAAGGTTCCCTGCTAGCAACACATGCAGACCCACACATTTGTTCTAAGGTTTTTGAACCTGCTGCTTCCTAGAATAAAGCCCATAGGATAAAAAAAGACCTTGGGCTCTAGACTTAGACTGCCTTGAGTTCCTATCCTTGCTCCATTTATAATCTATACGTGTGAAAGCCTAAGTGACTTTTATGACAATGACTGGAACAACCGGTTGCTATGACACGAACTGACCACCAGGGGGGGAAGATGGTCAATGCAGGAGCTTCCCCTTGCCCGCAGGCTCCCATTGCCAATGGGGCCTGCTGGTCAAACCCCTGGTCCTTTCCCCGCTGGCCGGAAGGCCCCCATCACCAGATCAGGGCTGGGCCCCTGGGTTGGAACAGGGAACTGGGAGTGGGTGGCGAGAGAAGGAGGAGGCGGGGAACCTAGGGACCCCACCTGTGCATGAATTTCATGCAAGTGGCCTCTAGTTATTTAATATCTCTGGCTAGGTAGCTCAGAGCATTGTCCCAATATGCCAACGTTGCAGGTTTGATCCCTGCAACCAATAAATGCATAAATATGTAGAGCAACAAGTCACTGTTTCTCCCTTACTCGCTAAAATCAATTTTAAAAAGCCTAATTGCCCAGCCTGCATGGATCAGTGATTCAATTTCCATTCGGGGCACATGCCAGGGGTATGGGTTTGATCCCCAGTGTGAGGTGTACAGGAAGCAGCTGATCAATGATTCTCTCATCGTTGATGTTTCTATCCCTTCTCTGAAATTAATTTTTAAAAATTTATTTTTATTTTTAACATATTTCTATTGATTTCAGAGAGGAAGGGAGAGAGAGAAGATAGAAACATCAATGCTAAGAGAGAACCATTGTCTGCCTCCTGCATGCCCCCTACTGAGCCTGCAACCTGGGCATGTGCCCTTGACCGGAATCAAACCTGGGACCTTTCAGTTCGCAGGCCAACACTCCATCCACTGAGCCAAACTGGCCAGGGCAAAATATATTTAAAAAAAAACCAAAAAACTAATTTCGCCCTGGCTGGTTTGGCTCACTGGATAGAGCGTCGGCCTGTGGACTCAAGGGTCCCAGGTTTGATTCCGGTCAAGGGCATGTACCTTGGTTGCAGGCACATCCCTGGTTGGGGGTGTGCAGGAGGCAGCTGATCGATGCTTCTCTCTAATTGATGTTTCTAACTATCCCTTTCCCTTTCTCTCTGTAAAAAATCAATAAAAAATATATATTTAAAAAAAAACCTAATTTCTGCCATCATCTCTTTGAAGGAGAAGACAATTGTTCAGGCCAATATTCTCCCCCGAGGATATTTTTCCGTTGATTTTTAGAGAGTGGAAAAGACAGATGGAGAGAGAGAGACATATCAATTGCTTGCTTCCCGAACTGCTCCGACCAGGACTGGGGAATGAACCCCAAGCCCGGGTACAATGTATCCTTTACCAGAAATTAAACCGGAGACTGATCTGAAGGCTGACACTCTAACCACTAGTCTTCACTGGCTGGGGCATCTGCTGTCATCTCTTGACAGTTGCTGTGAGGATTAAATAAAGGCTGGAAAGTGCTTGGATCAGCACTTGCCACATAGTAAGTACAAATATATTGGCTGTTTTTGTCTCTGAAGTTAGACCTGGCGCCCTCACTTCTAGGAATTTAGGTTCATGTGGAGAAAGTGAGAAAACTAAAGTGTTAATAAATTTAAAGTAAGTGTAGGGTACTGTAATAGAGGGGGTTGGGTAAACACACACTATCCTAGTTAATCAGATGGTGAAAGTTCCAGCGGAAAGAACTGTGCGGTCAGACATGGAGTGGAGTTTAGATCCAGGGACAGTGGCGAGTCATCAAGGGCAGGGCTGGGTTAAGCAAGGGCCTGATGTGATGGGACTTGTGACCTAACATTTCAACTGGCTGATTTTTCTGGAGGGCCAGCATGAATGTCAAGGTGGTACGATCCAGTTGACTGGCAAGGAACTTAGAGCACCAGTGGTGGTGGAGATGTAAAAAAATGAACAGGCTTGGCTCTCTTGCTCCTTCACTCATCAATTCACTTAAAACAGACTTGAAGGTCATCAAGCCCATCTCGATCTTGTAGAGAAATAAAGATGCGATTGATATTGAAATAAATACAAGGTATTTTGAAGGCAGAACTGACTGTAGGTGGGACTGGATGTGAGAGGTGAGGGCCTAAAGAACCAGAGCTTACTATCAGGGGTGCCATGGACCAACTCCCCACTCTATCGCAAGCTGTAAGCTCTGTTATGATTGCTCAATGGGGTCCACTTTAAAGGTGGATGGACGATAGGTTTGGAGGAGGAAATCAAACGAGCTCAGATGTCTGTTAGATGTCACTTTGTTTTGAAGAGGGAAAATGCTGCCAACACAACACCCAGTTCAGGCGAGTTCCCCTCCCACCTTGGCCTTTCCACTCTCTCCCCTTCGTCCTCCAGTGCAATGGCTGTCCCTACAGCGCAGGGATCCGGCACAACTGATGGCCCAGAGGAGGTGCTGGGCAAACACCTACTTCTGCGGCTGCGCTTTGTAGCGCCGAGCAGTCGCGCTGGGGCTGGTACCGCCTTCCCACCTCATCCACCGCCTCCTGCGCCTGCCCAACCCCGACGTGAGGGCGGGGATCGGATTCCGAGTGTGGGCGGAAGTTGCCGAGAGGCTTCGGGGAGCTTTCATTAGGCGCTCGGCGGGCCCCACCAAGAGGCGGAAGTAACCGAGGAGCGCCGGAAGTTGCCGAGCTGCGGCCTCTGCGTTCGCGGGCTGCACGCGGCGCCAGTTGCCATGGAGCCGGCCGGGCCCTGCGGTTTCTGCCCGGCAGCCGAGGCCCAGCCGGCGCGCTACATCTGCCCCCGCTGTAATGTGCCCTACTGCTCGCTGCGCTGCTACCGGGCGCATGGCACCTGCGCCGAAGCCTTCTACCGGGACCAGGTGCTGGGAGAGCTCCGCGGCCGCAGCGCCTCTCCCAGCCGCCTGGCCAGCGCCCTCCGCCGGCTGCGTCAGCAACGCGAGACCGAGGACGAGCCGCAGGACGCAGGCCTCAGACCTGGCCCGGCGCCCGGCGGCCTCTTAGGACTCTGGGAACGGCTAGCCCCGGCCGAGAAGGCGGCCTTCGAGCAGCTGCTGAACCGTGGCGAGGCCGGGCGGCTGCTGCCCCCGTGGCGGCCGTGGTGGTGGGGTAGCGGGACCGGGCCACGACTTCTGGAGGAGCTGGATGATACCCCGGGCGCTGAGGCCGCGGAGCTGGAGCCCGACCCTGCGAAGGCGCCGCCAGAACCCGTGAAGGATGCCGCTGCCGCGGAGACGGTTCTCGGAGACGCCCCGGCGGCCTGCGCGCCCGCTGCGCCCACCCGGCTCCCCACGCTGGCCAGCCTGAGCCGCGGCAGGGTCTCGCCGCTCGTACGCTTCCAGCTGCCCAACGTGCTGTTCGCCTATGCACACACCCTTGTCCTGTATCACGGCGGCGACGATGCGCTGCTCTCCGACTTCTGTGCCACGCTGCTCGGCGTTTCGGGAGCCCTGGGTGCCCAGCAGGTCTTCGCCTCTGCCGAAGAAGCCCTGCAGGCCGCAGCGCACGTGCTTGAGGCGGGCGAGCATCCTCCTGGGCCCCTGGGCACACGGGGTGCCATGCGCGAGGCCGCCCGCATCCTCCTGGGCGAGGGCCCTGCCGACCAGAAGGGCTACACGCTGGCAGCACTGGGGCACCTGGTGCAGACTCTGGGCCGGGCCCGGAAACAGGCCGAGGCTACGGAGGTGCGAGATCGCCTCTACCGGGCCCGAAAGAAGTGCCAGTTCCTGATGGCTTGGACCAACGAAAATGAGGTGGCCCTCCCGGCCCTGGCTCTGGACTGTGCCAGGGCCCACCGAGCTCACGCTGCAGCTGCGGAAGAGGTGGCAGCCCTCACGGGGGAGCTGGAGCGGCTTTGGGGCGGTCCCCGACCACCTGCCCCGAGGACTCTCATCGAGGAACTCCCTGGCTGAACTGTGGGCTCCTTGTCATCAATAAACCTGTGAACGGTCTGTCCGGTGGGAGTGCCCTTTCTGAGCGACAGCTGTTCCCACCCCCCAACCCCCTGTTCTTGGGCCGCAAACCTCTCAGCTTCTCCCTAATCAGGGCTGACCACCAATATGTAAACACCCCTGTCCCATAAAGGGAGCGGAGTGGTGCCAAGGGTTCCAGATGTTTATCCGAGAAGGAAGAGCAACCTCTGCACTCCGTTTTTGGGTACTGCCTTCATTTTCTCCTTGCTCCAGACCTCCGCTGTGAGGCTGTCATCCCTGCAGGTTGGCGCTCAGCAGGACTGAGTGCAGGCTTTTGAGTCCTAGAAGGTCCAGGCTCCTGCGCAGGGTGTGCTGGCAGATGGGTAGGTGGAGCCACTTCAGTAGATGTAGGGCACAATTCGGTAGGGCACCCGCCGGCAATATTCATGCCAGGCCAGGCCGTACTTTTGCAGGCACTGCTGCTCATCCCGGGCCTCACGGTGCACCAGCAGCGCAGTGAAGTAGAGGAGGTAGAAGTAGGGCAGCAGGTGGGACAGCCCTGTGGGGAAGGGGGCTCTGTGACCA
>PVJC01026408.1:0-24018 GCA_004026665.1 Murina feae
GAGACCCCTTTGGCGGTCCAACGACCCTTTCGCAGGGGTCGCCTAAGACCATCCTGCATATCAGATATTGACATGACAATTCATCACAGTAGCAACATTACAGTTATGAAGTAGCAACGAAAATAATTTTATGGTTGGGTCACAGCATGAGGAACTGTACTTAAAGGGCCAGAAGGTTGAGAACCACTGTTCTAGGCTATCATCTGACAGATCCACAGAAACACAGGAGCACAGAATGGGTTTCTCTCATTCCCTGTTTCCATGCTCCTCCCACGCTGGCTCGGAAGAGAGCCCACCAGGGCATCTTCATGCCTGGACATACGTGCAGATGTGCACAGCTGGTGGGCAAGGGAGCTGTCAGCCACTAAAAGAGGTCTGGAGGCTAAAATCAGGCACCAGCATGTTTGAGACGAGAGAGAAAGGATAGGAATAAGAAAGTATCAGGTAATCATTTAGAGGGCCAGATGTGTCAAGAACTATGTTAGCGATTTTAAATGCATTATCATTTAATTCTGATAAAACCCTTCAAAGGAAGCACGATTACTCACTAAACGTCAAACTAGACGTGCAGAGACTGACTCTAGGTCACAGAGCTCACACTCATGAAGGCTGGATTTGAATCCCAAAGTGACTCAGTAACTGGGGCTCCAAACCCTTAATGAACTGGGACTCTGAAAAACCAGTACTCCTGTGAGCATGTCCATCCTCGCTGCTCGCCTCCCTCGTCTGTGGTGTCCAACAGGGCAGCTGCTATTGCAGTTTAAACTGCAACTGAACACGTGGCTATTGAAGTTTAAACTGATTAAAAAGAAACAAAATTTGAAATTCAGTTCATTAGCACTTAAAATATGGCCAGAGCAGCTGATGGCCTGAAATTATAATTTCATTTACTTTTTGTTAATTCAAATTTCAATGGTCACATGTAGCCAGTGGCTACCATGCTGGTCAGTGCTGCTCTGAGGACTTTTTCTCGGCTGCATCAGACACTGCTCACGCTGCTTTCCAACGCTCAGAGACAGAGTGGCCTGAGCTGCTTTGCCCAAGGAGCCATAGAAAACCACGGGGATGAAGTCCCTACCTCTTTCTTAAGATCAGAGACTATACGTTCTTCAAATGTACCCGCGTGGCCTTTCCAATGTTCCCCAACTCCCAGATCTGAGTGCCCCATACGTTCCAGTGTGAGGACAAGAAAATAGAACAGGCAAAACATAGGAACAAGTGTTCTCAGCAGGGAGCTGGGTAAGTCGCAGAACTCCTGGGCCCCACCTCTGCAGGCTCTGCCGGGGGCCGGGGGCCTGGAGTCCACGTTTGAATCAAGCAGCTAATGATTGTGATGCAGGTGGTGTAGCTTTGAGGTGCTGCTTTGGAGGCTGAATTACTTATCTCCTGGTCTCTTACACAATTAAAGCACATAATTCTTCGGAGCACAGCGCAAACTGGGCTGGAAGCCAGGCAGTCACCGCTCCACACTGACTGCTCACTTCTACGACATTTAGCAAGGTGCTTAGTCACCAAGGCCTCACTTTTTTCCATCTGAAACACGGGGGTGAGGATGTGTGCTATTTGTCCTCTAGGACAAGTGAGAACACAGGTGTGAAAGCATTCGCGGGGGACAGCAGCTAAAAGCACATCATGAAGACATCCTGCAACTCAGAGACACGTTTATCTAGATTTCACATTTTTTAAAAACGTAAAAATTTTTTAAAGTTATCTCCACAAGAAGAGAGCACTCATTCTCTTGGGTTTTTTCTTTATCTTTCATTAATCCTCACCCAAGGATATGGTTTTATTGATTTTAGAGAGAGAGAGGAAGGGAAGAAGAGAAAGAGAGAAACATCTGTGTGAGAGAGAAAATGGATTGGCTGCCTCCTGCACTCACCCTGACCTGAGATCGAACCCACAACCCAGGTGTGTG
This sequence comes from Murina feae, assembly GCA_004026665.1. Classification (NCBI taxonomy): domain Eukaryota; kingdom Metazoa; phylum Chordata; class Mammalia; order Chiroptera; family Vespertilionidae; genus Murina; species Murina feae. The sequence continues at coordinate 1,916 of PVJC01026408.1, forward strand.
CCCTGACTGGGAATTGAACCCACACCCCCTGGTGCACGGGATGATGCTCCACTCGACGGAGCCGCTCGGCCAGGGCAAGTGCGCAGCTTTAACTTGCCTGAAGCACATGGAGATTTGACAGCAGGGCTCATGGTAGGTCCCAGCCTGGTGGTTAGGAGTCACATGGGGTCACACGCACAGGTTCAAACCCTCCCCACCTTTGAAAAGCTGGGTCAAGTCCCTGAGCCTCTCTGTGCCTCAGTTTCTTCAATTCTGAAATGAGAATTTAATAGTCTTTCTCCTTCATTGGGTTGTGGTAACTAACCGAGTGAATATTTATCAAGTGCTTAGAACAACGCTTGGCACATGGCAAGAGCTGTGTCACTGGTTGAGTGAATAAATAACTGCATGTGGCAACATGCAGCGGGAGCTCACCTGCGCCAGTTTATCAGCCTCCACCCAGACTCACTGGACTATGGGATCCGCTATGCCCGGTAGATGTGGTCTCCCTCCTCGGGGCCAGGCCGCCAGGAGCAGATACACTTAGTGTATCTTGGAGCGGTACTTCTCTAGCGACGCTTGGTGATGGACCAGCTTGTTCTGAATCCACTGCGGACTGATGGGTGCCTTCCTGAACAGGACTGATACACAGCAACACCGCATGCATCTCCCACAACGCACCACGGGTTCTACAACACCCTCGCTGGCATGCGGCTGGACCAATAAGTGAGCACAACGAGCATGCACTTGGGGTTGTTAGGTTGCTCTACGAGTCCCTAGACAGTGTCCATTCAGTCCTTATTTCGCTGGGCACTGCGGCCAGCCCTGGTCCTCAGCCCTCGGAGCCAGCTTAGGGAGCATCTCCACGTCGCCACACGCACACGAACCAGCCACTGTGGCTGGAGAGGGTGGGCATGGGTTCACTCTCTCTCTCTCCATCCTCTCCATGTCGGCCCTTGGCAGCTCTGTCCATGCCTCTTCTGTTGTTGTCTGCACATTAACACCAGCTCCCTAATGAGAGCTGTGGATGTGTCGGTGCCTCAGGCCCGCTCACAGCTGTCCCTCCTGGATGTCGCCTTTGACCAACAGGAGCTGCCCTGCACCATGCCACACCCACAGCCTCATGTCCCAGTTACTTGCCAGCAGCCCAAACCCAATGACCAATTGACATGGTGGTGCCAACGTCGGCCCCTTTGCTGCAAGAGGGAACCAACTGGGTGGCACCATCCCGGAGCCCGGGGGATCAGGCTGAAGCCGGCTCCTGTCCCAACAGCACCCTTCACTTGGCTCCTCCCCCTCCCTATCCTGTACCCCTCCTCCCCCCTTCCCCGCCTCCTCGACATCACAGGCACCCAGATGTCTGCCTCAGCTCTGCTTCCCAGACACAGAAGCCACCTGAGACTTGGGTGCATCTTCCCCAGTGGCCTGCTGGAGGGGGTGCATCAGGTCACCCCAAGGTCATCCAGGCCGTGTGCCTGCCCGGGGAGCAGAACCTACCTGTGGTGTTAGACAGGGCCAGAGATTCCATGGAGCCCCGAGGGGTCTGCTCTGTGGGCGTCATGTCCTCGGTGTATTTCAGGGAACTGAGTGGACGGCGGGTCCGGCACTGCTGAGCGGACATGCCCCCTTCCTCCTCCTCCTCCTCCTCGTATTTGGGGACCTGGATGCTGCCCCGGGCCTCGCTGAAGCTCTGACTGGACATGTCGCTGTAGCTCTCCTGAGACCGCAGCCTCCCCGGGTAGTAGTCCTCTCGGCATTCCTGGATGAAGCTGCCGCCGTGCCCCTTGAGGGCCAGGGACGAGCTCCGCTTGGGGTTGCTGAAGTGCGGGGCCCACATGTCGGGCGCGCCCGCCCCCTGCGCCCCGGGGCTGTAGGAAGTCCTGATGTTGCACTGGCTGAGCAGCTGCAGGGGGCTCTGCGGCTGGCTCTGCTCCAGCTTGTTCCCGTAATGGAAGGGCTCGTCCCGGCTCCTCCAGATGGGGTCCCGGTTGAGGCTGGGCGTCTGGCTGGCCAGGCTGAGCAGGTCCATCTGCAGCGACAGGGGGTCCACGTCGGCGGACAGCCGGTTGGAGTTCACCTGCAGCTGGCCGTGCGGGCTCAGCACGGGCTCCTCCGTTTTGCCCTTGTTCTTGCCGATTTTGGCGCTGCGCCGGGACTCCTTGGCCCGGGCATTCTGGAAGGCTGAGTCGGATGAGTCCGAGCCGTTGGGGTCCTCCCCTGCGCTGCAGGCCCGGGAGCAGAATATCTGGCCCTGCTTGGGGAGGAAGGGCCGCCCCAGGAGGGACTTCTTGCAGTGAGCACAGCAGAAGCAGGTCTCAGTGGCGTGCCAGTGCTGGCCATCATAGGTCATCTGGCCCTGGTCGATCCCTGAGGAGAGAAGACACGGGAGAGGCTGACGAGCGGCTCAGACCGTTCACTGCCCTGGGAGGCGTACTCATGCTGGAGCAGCCGGGCTCCACCTGGGGCAGGATCCAGAGTGACTACACTGCGGCCAGGCCCCTCGTAAACGGCACGCATGTCCTGTCACCCACGCCTCCTCCTTGTGCCAGGCAGCTCCTTGCAACTCATTTGCTCTGAGTAGAGAAACTAGGTCAGAATGGCCTGCCATGAATCCCGCCCGGGACACACTTCTCCAGACAAACAGCATAATGGAGGACAAACGCTTTGCGTAGATGTAAGCTTGTTCAACCCCTCCAGGGCACGAGGGAGGTGCCCCACATCATTTCCATTTTTTTTCAGATGAGAAAACAGGCACAGGAGGCTAGAGAACCAGGCGAAAGGGAAACAGCTGGGAGTCACAGATGGGATCTACCCAGGAAGTCTTGCCCTTCCCACGACATGGGGACCACCTCCTTCACGCTGCTCAGGGGTCTGTGCAAAGGTCAGCTGCTCGGGGAAGTCGTCCTGTCCACCCCGCTGACATCTCTCCATCATTTCCCTTAGAGAATCATCCCACCTGCCGTCGGATGCTGCACACGCGCACCTGCTCCCGAGTTCTCCCTCCTCAGCGGTGACGCGCTAGGACACGTTATCCCGTTACTTTGGTTCCCCCAGGAGCATGGCCGGGGCGCCGAAGGGCTGTCCATATGTTGAACCGGAGGGTGAACTGAATCCCTCCACCAGTGCACGCCGCTCCGAAGGTACCCACTCTGTCCTGGGCCCGGGCGGCGGTGTGTACACAGCCTCCTTACACTCCTGTGAGACTCGCCCATAGCCCCGCTGCGCTGTCTCTCAGCCCTCTGCCTTCTTCCTATATTATAGGACTTCATCTCCCCATGGGGCCCCATCTCCCTGCCACCCTGGGGCCACACGCTCTGGGCGGGGCTAAAGCTACACCCGAACCCAGCACTGGCCAGGAAAAGAATGTGTCTCCCAGTCCAATGGCTGGTTCAGGGTGGGTAGGTGACCTGCACCCGGCCAAGAGGAGTCCAGTGGCTGGAATATGACAGTGACTGCAGAATGAACGCTGGAGCTGTGTGTGTGTGTGTGTGTGTGTGTGTGTGTGTGTGTGTGTGTGGAGGGGGGGGGGTGTGCCGTGCTGTGGGGACAGCCTGCTGAGAGCACAGCCCTGCAATCGCTGTGGGAAGGAAGAGGACCTCTGAGGTCTGACGTGAACCTCTTTCCGAAAGGCAGTACTAACATGATCCTTCCCCTTTGGTGGTGAGAATCCTAAGCCTTTCCAGGAATAACTTTCAGAGCCTTGTTTGAGAGGTGGTGAACCAAAGCGGGAAGAAGAGAAGGCCAACGCTGGGCAGCTCTCCTGCCCTGTCTGTGCACCCTCACCTCACGGCCCCAGGCCCGGAGAGTGAGGGGTAAGGACAGGCTTCTCTGCTGGGCTCCTCCCCAAGCCAAGGGTCTTGGTTTCTTTAGGAGTCAGCCTTAGGGACCCAGAGGGGACTGTGAGAGGGACAGGAGCCACACAAGGGCTACCCCAAGGGGAGTGGGACACTGGACCAGCTGGCTTCCACTCAGCACCGCGTTCCCCGCAGGAGTGAGAACTGGCTGAAGCGAGACGCAGGGGTGTGCTGCACCCTGGACGGCGAGCGAGACCCTGCCATTCCAGCTGCCTGTGAAGATGCCCAGCTCCATCAGCTTGGGTTCAAAGCCGATTCTGCCGCTGTCTGGCTGTGTGGCCCTAGGCAGCAGCTTCACCTCTCTGTGCCTCCTCTCTCCCTAAGGGAACGGGGTGATTGTAGCACTTACTTCACAGTTGCTGTGGGGACTGACTGAGTTAATATGCATAGAATGCTTAGACCCCTGCCTGTAACTATTCTCACGGCTCACCTTGTATGTTTTTAGGTCTTACTGCCCTCTCCCTCTCGGCTCTGATGGCCGCTGCCTGGGTGCAGGCCAGGGGAGAACACAGGCTGACTTGGTCTCTCCGCCTCTCTCTCTCCTCTCCTCCATGGACCCAAGCTGCCCTCCTGGCTGCCCTGGGCCTTCACTGTGGGCTCCTGCTCAGCACAGATCCCCGCAGCTGCAGCCTCCCCTCCCGTCACAGGCCCGTCCTCCACCTGCTTCTCTGTGCTTCTCCGAGGAAACATGCTCAGATAGGCAGCAGGGGCCTCCATCTGGGGGTGGGCGCCTCGCAGAAGGCTGGGTCTCTGTGGGGAGGGGCGGGGAGGTGTGTTACAAAGTGGCCGAGCCGGCAGCAGGACGTGGTCCCTGATAAACATCAGCGACAGTCACATGGTGCCCTGAACTGCCCCTGAACTCTGAACATCTGGAAAGGGCTCTGCCGGTCCAGGGAAATAAGTGCTCTTTTTCCTTCCCTCCAAGCCCTTTAAGGACTTCTCTGAGGGTGATGTGTCTACTGCCACAGCCGCCGTCTGTTTATAGGACTGTTTGCTGTGCGCAGGCAAAAGTACCGTTGCCCTAGCAACGGCTGCCTGATGCAGGTCTGCTCTGAGCAGCTATATAAATACGGAATATTTGCAGAATGAGGTCTGAGTAACGCGCCAGGGACTGTGGTATGCAGGGCACGCAGAGCATGCCTTTCATGCCGCAGGAAATTACGTTTTACAGAGAAGTGCACCCAGAACAAAACAAGTCGGGGGCAGCACTTCAACGCAGCAGTGACAGTCCTGCAGGCCACGTGGCTCTTTGCTAGTGAAGCACGCTCGCCTTTTTGTGGATTTAGGAGGAAAGAAGAGGGAACACCAATCACCGTTCTCGAATAGTGAAGTGAAGAGAGAAGGCGGGCCTTCTGAGGGGCGGTGGCTGTGGGCATGCTGGTCAGGTTGTCTCTCTCTGTGCCACTGAACGCAATCTGAAGTGGCAGTGTCTGGAGCGGCTCTGACGCCTCCCAGGAAAGGGGCAGAAGACACAGAAACACTGACGAGAAGGGGCATCGCAGCTGTGAGCACGCTTTCTGTACACTAAGCCCCTCTCATCTGAGCAAGCATCTACTTGCAGACTCAGAACCCACAGCGAGAATGCGGGGCAGGTAGGTGCTCTGTCTTCCCTGGCAGTGTCCTACCCCCGCCCTTCCTCACGGGCCCACACACTTGTCCAAACCAGGGTCTCCATTCTCTAATGCTCACCTTAAAGGAAGCTTGTCTTTGACTGTGACTGCTTTGACCTTGTGAGAGCTGTGGGATTCTTGGTTGGCACCAGGCCATGGAGAGTGAAGGGCTTGGGGTTGGGGAAGGAACCTGGGCGTCCCTCAGGCCCTAGGAAGGAATGCTGCTGGGCAGAGGTCAGCAAGCGATGCTCAACCCTGGGCCTGGCAGGATCTCCAGCCCGAGAGGCCCCTAGCAGCAGGTCATTTGGGCTGGACACCCAACAAAGGACTGAGCACACGTAGGCGCCTTGTCCACAAAGCTGTGGTTTCCATCCACACACGAAACCCTCCAAATGACCAGCTGATTTTTCATTTGCATGCATCACTTCTGATGAACCAGGGCAAGCATGTCAAACTCATGGCCCCCGGGCAGCATGCCTCATTTACTTGGCCTGTGTTAGCCTTTGAGTTTGACATGCTGGAACCAGGGAGACAAAGCCACTTCTCCCTATTCCCGATGAAATCTCTGACTCCCTCCCCTTTCTCTCCACTGCAGGTGAGACGCTGGCAGCTTTGGAGCATGTTGCCTGGAATTGCACAAACCATAGGAAGACCAGCTGCTGGCCTCACAGACCTTCATCCCCGGCCAGGTTTTTTTTTCTTTTTAAAGGGCAACTCTTTCTCAAGGTACCAGAACAGGCAAGTTGAAGGAAGAAGCCACAGATGACCCACAATGGCATAGGAGGGCGAACAAATTGGTTAGTATTTGCAAAGGGAAAATGATTTTCACCATCTCAGAACTGCCACTTATTTGGGGATTTATAGCTTATGGGCTATTTGAGGTTTTCTTGCTTTGTATTTGGCCGGCTCAGCCTTTTTTTTTTTTTTTTTCAGACATGCTTGCCAGAAGCCATTTGGTTTTCTTGACGATCCTACCAAGAAAGCTGTTTTGGTCCCTCCCTCTATTAACACTCGAGTTTTCCAGGGAGGCAGTGGAAGACATCTGTTTATCTTTTCCTTCTGAGACCTCTCTCCCTCTCGTTGGTAGTGGGGCTGTACATCACATAGCTCCACCCAGGAGTGAGCCTATGAGTCAGGCAGGGCCAAAAGGAATCTAGGAATTCCTTATTCTCTTGTTTCCAGAGCAGAACACATGACCAGACCAGGGCCTAGGGGCTCCTATACAGAGAACCTGACTTGGATACGGGAAGAGCACAGTCCCCCTCCTCTACAGGATACAATTGCTAAGATGCATATAACTGGAGGGTCATCATGGCCACCATGAGAAGGCAGCTTGCTCCCGAATGGTGCCAACAGAAGGAAGCCGAGGAGAGACACGGAGGGAAAAAAAGAGTTTGTTTAAACCCTTCATCCATCCCTACCTGATGTCAACATACTCCTCGGCCTTTCTAGTAACGTACGCCAAGAGAGTCCCTTTATTCACTTACACTGGTATGAGCTGGGTCTCTACCATTTGCACCCAAAGGGATTCTAACGACACCAGACACAGGGAAGGTGCAGTCGCAGGAGGACCGGGCTGAGCCCCACGCGTGGCCTCACCTATGTGCTGGGCACAGGTGTCGCAGTATTCCGCATACAAGGACTCGAAGCAGTGGCAACAGTAGGGCCTTCCCTCCTTCATGATGTAGCGCTGGCCACCCAGCACTGTCTCGCACTCGAAGCAGCAAAAGTGTTTCATGTGCCAGTGCCTCCCCTCAGCTTCGGTGCATTCGTCGGCGAAGATGATCTGGAGATAGGGAAGCCAAATGGTGAGGACCCAGCCAGGAGATGCACGTTAAATGAGGACAGGGAGGGGCCCAGACTAGAAGGGTGGGAGAGCTGTCCCCCCGACAAGTTGTTAAACAGAAGTGGATTAGAGTTTGCTCATTCTATACCTAATCAGCTCCCACATTTGGATTTGCCTGAAGTATAATTAAACCTGGTTTTCAGTCTGGCCTTGTAATTAGTTTAACCACATTTTCATAAGAGAAAGAATGTTCTAAATATGAAGAATATAGAGCAGGACCCAAAACTGACAGCTCATGGGCACTTTGAACATACATATCTGTTTTACCTGGCCTAGACACAGTATTTTTAAAAAGTGGAAATGCCATATAAACACCTGGAATCCTGGTTTATCTTCTGAGTATATCATCTGTGGCAACACACAGTGTACATCCCCGTGTAGCCGAGTAAGTAGCTGGGGCAGGAAGAGGGGCTGCTGCTCCCAGGTGAGTGGCAAGCTCTCAGTTTGGTCCTGCTTGTCACCACTCACTGTTGCTTTAACATGAGCCACCTTCATGTAAAATATCTGTTGCCCTCAGAGCATTTGTATTTTGACCTTTAATGTAGAGTTTTTAAAAATCTAAATCATAGATTTAAAAGCTTCCTACAAACTACAGTAATCAAGACAGTGGGTACTGGTATAATAGACACATAGATCAAAAGAATAGAATTGGAAGTATAGAAATAAACCCAAACATTTATGGCCAATTAATTGTCAGCAAGGGTGTCAAGGATATTCAATTGGGGAAGAATAGTCTCTTCAACAAATGGGGCTGGGACAAGTGGAGAGCCACATTCAAAAGAATGAATCAGAACCCCTACCTCACACTATATACTATAGGAACTCAAAGGGATTAAAGACCTAAAGAGCCAAAAACTATAAAATACCCAGAAGAAAACACAGGTATAAATGTTCATAACCTTGCATTAGGCAATGGTTTCTTATGTATGACTAGAGGCCCAGTGCACAAAAATTTGTATACTTGGGGTGGGGGGGTCCCTCAACCCAGCCTGTGCCCTCTTGCAGTCTGGGTTCCCTCAGGGATGTCCACCTGCTGGCTTAGGCCCACTTCCCGGATGATTGGGCCTAAGCTGGCAGTCAGACATCCCTCTGGCAGCCTGAGAGCCCTTGGGGGATGTCCACTTGCCAGTGGGGGGCAGGCCTAACCTGCAGTCCGACATTCTTAGCACTGCTGAGGAGGCAGGAGAGGCTCCCACCACCACTGGAAGCTATCAGCCTGGCTTGTGGCTGAGCAGAGCTCCCCCTGTGGGAGCGCACTGATCACAGGGGGCAGCTCTTGCATTGAGCGTCTGCCCCCTGGTGGTCAGTGTGTGTCATAGTGACCAGTCATTCCCAGTCATTCTGCTGTCAGGGTCAATTTGCATATTAACCTTTTATTATATAGGATAGAGGCCTGGTGCATGGGTGAGGGTTGGCTGGTTTGCACTGAAGAGTGTCCTGGATCAGGGTGGGGTCCCACTGGGGTTTCCTGGCCAGCCTGGGTGAGGGGCTGATGGCTGTTTTCAGGCTGGCCAAGCACCCCAGCAGGACCCCATGAGGGTGGGGCCATCCTGGGTGAGGGGCTGATGGCTGTTTGCAGGCTGATCACAGCCCTCAGTGACTCAAGCTCCCAGCGAGGCTGGCTGGAAGCAAGTATCTGGGGTTTATTTATCTTCTATAATTGAAACTTTGTTGCCTTGAGTGGAAGCTACAGGCTGCCTAGGCAGGCAGCTTTCTCCATCACCAGGGCAATGAAGACTCCTGTTTGCTTTAGCTCTATGGCTGCCGGCCACCATCTTGGTTGGGTTCATTTGCATACAGTTGCTCTAATTGGTTGGTGGGCGTGGCTTGGGATATAGCAGAGTGATGCAATTAGCATATTGCTCTTTTATTAGAATAGAATATGCTAAAACATAAGCAACAAAAGAAAAAATATATAAATTGGATCTTATCCAAGTTAGTTTTGTGTTTCAAAGAACATCATCAGGAAAATGAAAATATAACCACAAAGTGGGATAAAATATTTTCAAATCATGTATCTGATAAGAAACTAGTATCCGCAATATATAAATAGTTATAATTTGACAGTGAAAATAAAAACCACATAATTAAAAAAATGGGCCAAGGATTTGAATAGACATTTCTTAAAAAAAAAGAAAAATACACAAATGGCCAATAAACACATGAAAAGATGCTCAACATTATTAGCTGTTAAGGATATGTGAGTCACAACCACTTTACAGCCACTAAGGTGACTATAATAAAAGAGAAAAGCAATAAATGTTGAGAATGTGGAGAAACTGGAATCCTCGTTTATTGACGGTGGGAATGTAAGATGGTGTAGCTGTTCTGGAAGAAAGTTTGGATTACCTAAAAAAATTAAACAGAATTTTCATATGGCCCAGCAATTCCATTCCTAGAGAACTAGAAATATGTGTCCACACAAAAACTTGCACATGAATGTTCATAGCAGCATTGTTCATAATTGTTTAAAAGTAGGACCTTAAATGTCCATCAATTGAAAAATGGCTAAACAAAATGTGACATATGCATACAACTGAATATCATTCAGCCATGGAAAGGAACACAGTACCGACATAGGCTACAGCCTGTATTAACCTTGAGCACATCATGCTAAGTGAAAGAAGCCAGAGACAAAAGGTCACACATTGTCTGGCTCCATTTATATAAAATGTCTAGAATATGTAAACCCATAGAGACAGAGACTAGATTAATGGTTTCCAGCGGCTGGACGAAGCGGGAAAGGGAAGTTTGTGCTAATAGAGTTCCTTTGGGGGGGGGTGGTGCAAATGATCCAGGATTGGATAGTAGTGATGGTTGCACAACTCTGTGACTATATTAAAAATCACTGAATGTACATACTTGAAAGGGGTGAACCTTATGCTCTGTGAATTACATCTCAATAAACAAACATTTCAAAGCTCTTAAAGCATCATATTCTATTTGCCATTAAGTAACATAATGCTGTGCAATGAGCACTCATTTCCAGATGTGGAAACTGAGGCATGAAGGTAAAGCGGCTGCCTAGAATCACCGAGCTGGACCTGAACTCAGTTTCCTGACTACTTGTCTAGAAGGTCTCTCTAGAACATCACCATTAGCATTAGAATCCAAATTAATTAAGGCTGATCAACTTTCTCCTAGAAGAGCGAATCTCTCCTGGACAATTTATAAGGAAGAATTGCCCAGGTGGTAGTGAACTCGGGCTAAAAAAGAGAGAATTGTTTCTACAGTTCCACATTTCCGCTTACAGGGTAGACAGAACCAAAAACCCACTCTGAGCAGGAGAAAACCCCAGTCCAAGACTTTGCCCCCGATGAATCCCCTAATAGTGGTCAGCTTTAGAACATTCTCCTTCCTGCTCCAAACTCTTACAAATTTTTTACTGAGCTTATAAGCTCCAAACCTTTAGAGCTAAATGAGGTGTTCTAGTCTTCCAGTTCACCGGTCATACCTGCGTGTGCTTCATAGCAGTGGGAGGAAGCACCAGGCCTGGCTTGTGTTCCTGTCTGCTGTCTTACTCCGGGTAGCAAATTCCAGTTCTTAGAGTGCAGGGCAGAGGTATCCCAAAGGAGTATCCATCTGCCTCCTGGATCCTCAACAGAAATTTTATAAGTTGTGGGGAAAATTAAATAATGCTACCAGCTTTCTTCTCAAACCAATCTGTCCCTCTGGAGCTCAGAAAACGGAGCCTTTAAAGATGTAAGTGGCACATCATTACTGATGATTACTCCCTGGGATTTGGGCTGGAATGCAAAGCTGCACGATACCATGGTTCTTTTCTTTAACATCCTGAATGGACCCAATGCCAGGAGTCACCTCAGCTACAGAAACCAGCTGCCTTCCCACTGGGTCCATGAGGCTGGGCGTTCAGTGATGCAGGCCACGTCCCGGACAGGCCAGCCACCTGGGATGGGGACTTCTCTCCGGAAAGGGTTCATATAGGAAGGTGGAGTGGCCTGTGGCTCTCCTCCCTGCAGAAAACCACGGGCCCCCCTGTGTGGTTATGCCTCAGCGGCTGCGGGCAGGGCTGCCAGCCCTTGGGAGCGCACTGACCTCGTCACAAGCCGCACAGCGCGGCTTCAGGCACTCGGCGTGGTGCCGGCCGCAGTAGATCTTCCCATCCTGGTAGAAGTAGATCAAGTCCACCAGGAGCTCATTGCAGACGGTGCATATGAAGCAGGGTGGGTGCCAGCAGACCCCGTGGCCGGCGCGCGAGGCGAACACGGCAATGTCCCCGCCATTAATCTGGCCTCCGCACTGTGAGGCAGGAGAAAACGTGAGTGTCTCACACCGCGCACAGGTGACCAATGACCACCACCTCCACCAATAATCATTCCGATGAGGCCCTGGCTACTACCTGCTCTACCTACGTGCGTGCCTCCCCGCTCTCTCCTTGCATAGGGGCACCCAGGAAAATGAAGATTAAGTAACTGAGCAAATCGGGACTCGCAAAGGTGGGAAAGAGGAAAACTCTGCAGGCAGGAGGCACACTTACACAAACTCCACCCGGAGGCACAGACAAGGTTGAGATGAAGAGGAGGCGGAGGCGGCTGTGGGGGGCTGAGGGTGGGAGAGGGGCTGTGAGATGATAAGGGGAGCGGGTTCATTCAAATGTGCCCGCCTTTCACTATTTCTCTGACAGTCTTTCAGGCCTGCTCTTAGCCTGCCTCTCCAGCATCCTTTCACACAATCCCGATTGGAAAACCACGTCTAAGACCAGCCTCTGGAAAGGGCTTCTTCCCTGTCCCTCCCTCATCTTCCCACTCACGTCCCCAAGCTCCTTCCCCATCTAGAAAGGAGCAAGGCAGAGCCCCCGGGAGCCCGTGCTTAAGGCTGGGGTTGGGGTAAAACAAATATGGTCCGAGGGCCTTTGAGGGAGGAATAAAGTGTGAGGCAGTGGGTCCGGGGCAGGCTCTCTGCTGACCACAGTGTTGGCATGAGGTTCACAGCCTGAGGATCCAGTAACAGGGCCCCACATGAGGGGCAGAGCTCTGGGGACAATGTCTGCGGAGTAGAAACGCTACCTCTTAACCTTTCCTACATCACGGGCGTCCCGTGGGTTGAACTGCTTTCTAGGAAAAGGAGTAAAGAGCTCATGGAACTGTCTCTGGGAGCCTGATCAGATCATGTGATCAGACAGAGGAAAGACTATGCTACAAAAAGCACTAGCCCTTCCTCTTATAACATTAGTAGAACTGGGGTAGCACACTGTTAACAGGTAAACTGAGGCACATTCAAAATTTCAAGAGTTTACTTGAACAAATGCTGAATCCAGTTGGGCAGCACCAAACTGGAGGTGGTTGGAGCGCCCCATGGATGGGAGCTCAGGGCAGGTTCTTACAGAAAAGAGGCGGAAGCAGAGAAAGCAGTGGTTTGTGTGGCTGTAACTTAAGCAGTCACCTTATTTGGGGAAGCCTGATTCGAATTTGTGATTGATTGTTCTTAAGTTTCATTTTCTTGGATACTAGTACATTGATTCTGGCTTAGGTTTTGGTTTGCTACCATACAAAGGATTAGAGCCACCTCAGTGTAATGGACTCTTTGTTTAATTACCTTAACGATACAGAATCCCATTTAATCTCAACATCATTCTATGATATAGATATTTGTTATCCCCATTCATGGCCAAGGTCATCTGGGAGAAGCATGCAAGGTCATTTGGGAGAAGCACGAGTCAAATTTACATCTTTCTGCCTCCACACGCTTGTCACTATTCTGACCTACTTTTGACGTCTACCCAGAAATGCCCAACCTTCCTTCTGTCTTAGGTGAGCCCTGCTGGGCTGCCTCTGGGAGAACGCTCTGAGAGAGGCAGAGGTCCTGCATTGAGCCCACTGAGTCCCACATCTTAATCACTGATGACCTGCATCTCCAGGTGGGCCTTAAGGATGAAATCTGCCAAAAATCTGGTCCTTCGGCTCCCCTATGAAGTATTACCTTCATTCCATCCACCTGAATCTCTTACTCTATCCCTCTGAAATCTCAAAAACAAAACCCAAAAAACCCAAAATGTCACCCTGCCCCTCAGGTACTATCTTGGTTCCTCGTCTCTGATCTGGCTCACATAGCTTCAGGCCCCTTTAGACCGGGGGTGGGGAACCTTTTTTCCGCCAAGGGCCATTTGGGTATTTACAACATCATTCGCAGGCCATACAAAATTATCAACTAAAAGATTAGCCTGCTGTATTGGTTAAACTTTTAATTAACTCACCCCTAATGCCTTGGCAGGGCCAGACCAAATGATTTCTCGGGCCTTACTCGGCCCTCAGCCTGGACATTCCCCACCCCTGCTTTAGAGCTTAGGCAGTTAGATGGGCCCATACAAAAAGCAGCAGGGCTAAGCGAAGTGCTGAAAACGACTTTCAGCATAGAAGGCTTTTGGCAAGCTGAACACAGACAGGCTGGGTCCCCACCCCCTTGCTTTCTTTTTCTCAACTGGAGAGAGAGAGAGAGAGAGAGAGAGAGAGAGAGAGAGAGAGAGAGAGAGAGAGAGATTAGCCTCCTCCTGCATGCACCCTGACAGGGAATTGAGCCTTCTGGTGTACAGGATGATGCTCCAACCAACTGGGCCCCACTGGCCAGAGCAATCACCTCTGTCCTGCTTTCCTTAAAACCTCCTCCGCCATGCCCTGTGAGTAGGAGAAAAACAAATCCAGACTCTTCAAGCAGTGAGGTCCAGGGAGAATGCAGGGGCCTTCCTGTACTTTGCTAAAGAGCCCTCAAACCAAGCAGATGACCACCTAGCACCCTGTAAATGTTACGGTCCTGGGAAAGACGCTGGCCCCAGTCCAGGCAAACTTCACTTTCTAAAGGACTCATTTAAAATGTAAACCCAGCCCTAACTGGTTTGGCTCAGTGAATAGTGCGTTGGCCTGCGGACTCAAGGGTCCCAGGTTCGATTTCAGTCCAGGCATGTACCTTGGTTGTGGGCACATGCCTGGTAGGAAGTGTGCAGAAAGCAGCTGATCAATGTTTCTCTCTCATTGATGTTTCTAACCCTATCCCTCTCCCTTCCTCTCTGTAAAAAAAATCAATAAAATATATTAAAAACAATGTAAATCCATTATGTCAATCCTTGGCTCAACTCTTTCCAATGGACACTTAACTCCCAGGCCCTGGCCCTCTGTCAGTTTTCCTCCTTCATGCCCCCTGCCCTGCCACACTGGCCCACAGGGCACTCAGCGAACTCCACAGGAATGTTCTGCCTCAGGGCCTGTGAGCCCTCTATCCCCTCTGCCCCCTGCTCCCCTCCCCAAGGCCTACGTGCTTCCCTCTCTCAGTTCTTGCTTGTTTTTGCTCAGAAGCCACCTATTAAGGGGCCCAGCCACTTTATGAAAATGGCAACCCCACCTCCACTCCCAGCACTTCCCAACCCCCTCCCTGCTGTATTTTTTTTTCTATCCTGTTTATTTATGTTATTGTCTGACTTTCCCCCCTAGAACATAACTCCTTACAAGGGCAAGATGAAGCTTTTAAACGTTTGTTCACTGCTGTATCCCCTGCCCAGAACAGCGGCTGGCCCAAGTGACACTCAGAAAGTGAGTGTGAAGGGCGAGGCCAGGGAAAGCCAGCCGGGCAGTCCCGCCTCCGTGCTCACCTGTTCGCAGATGGCTCCGGTCATGGTGACTGGGAAGGGCCTGACATTCCCTCGGCCCAGGTTCTCGCGTTTCCTCTGGTTGCTGAAGAGCTTCAGCTCCCGCTTCTCTTCCTCATCCAGGGAGTTGCAGTATCGGACCTGAAGGGACACAGAGGTGGCAAGGAAGAGTCACTCTTCGCTCTTCCCCTTAGGATTCCGAAGCTCAGGCCTCAATTTTCTCAGCAAACGCACTCCTCTTTGGTGTTAGGGTCCTGGCCTGAACTTGAACACCGCCAGGCTTGGGGACATCTGAAATGAGTCTCTACCTGAAGGAGCTGACTAAAGGCGTCAAACTCTGGAGCCCAAGGCTTGGGCAGGATGAAGGTCCGGAGCTGGTCCTCATCCTCACTGCCTCACTCTGCTCCCCACACCGAGACCCCAATCCCAGATCTGGGATAGTCTCTTTCTTTCAAATGGATTTGCATCTTCAAACTGATTGTGGGGTCCTGGTACTTTCATGGCCGGGTGCCCAGGTAAGTGGGCCTTGACACCAATGACGGCCCCTGGGCAGTGAGCCAGAACTATTGTCAGTGGGCTCATAGCTTCTCTTCTCCCAACTCATTGTTGGGAAAATGGGGAACCAAAGGCTTGAGACTGAAGAGTTAGTTCAAAAGCATCTGTGTGGCTTCATGGTAGTCCCTGCCTGCTTCTCTGTGAGTCGGAGGGAAAAGCCGTCTGCTGGGCTTTGGTTAATGTATCAACTTGCATTAAGCTATGATCCTTTTTGTCAGACATAGACACACAAGTAAGGCAGGGACATCAAAGACATCTGATCCAGTATTTCCATCTCTTCTCTTACGTCTGCACACCTCGAGAATTTTGTCAGAGTCTTAAACTATTACCTACTTAATGGTACTGTTGTGATTAATAATATGAAAATTATTACAGGAAAGGAGCAAAGGGAAGGTCAAATATTATGGGCATATCATTTGGGCAGTTTCGCCAGAAGCTAAAATGTTACACTCCCCAGTTGTCCAGCAAAGGGGTGACAGACAAATGCTCAGTAAAGTTGGGGGGTGACTTTGTTAGTCACACCTGGGAGCAGGTCCCTGGCCAGGGTAGGCATGGCCACCACGAAGGCGTGAAATTTAAGATATTTGGTCCCCTGAACAAAGGAGTTCACTCTCTTCATTCCTCTCGGCTCTCCTGTTTTCTCTCGGCTCTTGGTGTGTTTTGGTTGACTCCTGGCTTGTGGGGCTCCCCTGCATTCCCCTACATGGCCCACGGCCATGTGGACCCCACACACAATGGACTAATGGACTGCAGCCAGCCTGATGCTGGATGGACCTGGCTCCAACATGGAAGAAAACCTGGACACTGACTCTGGTTTTCGCTCTACTGGAGGCCCACCTACAATTCTTCCAGGATTGCACTGAGGGAAAGGGAACCTGGGAAACCCAGGGATATAATTCCATGCAAAAAAAATCACTCATTCTCCCGTGGGAGTCTCACAAAATTCTTTTTCTCGAGATGTTGTAAGGACACCACCCCAGCACTCAGTGAGGAAAGGGAGACCCCACTTCCACTGATAACACTTAATGCTGTTTTAACATTGACTGACTCGCTTTTTAAAACTTGAATTGGTTTACTTATAAAGAAAGTACATTATGATTATAAATGGCAAACCTGTATCTCCTGTAAAAATCAGAGGGCGACCATAAACTAAACAGAGTGAGAATGAAACCACATGGCTAGATTCTACCTGGATACCTTTGCCTGTGGGAGGTCCTGAAATGCGGATTCTTAATGCAGCAGCTTCCAAGCAGACACCAGGAGGTTGTGCAGAAGCTGCTGGCCCCACCTGAAAGGTCTGTCTTGATTATTTATGAAGAATGAAATACAACTTACAAGGAAGTGCTCTCTCATTACATGGTTTAGTTTTACACACTGCCTTGCCCATGTCCCACCTCAAGGCCGGTGTCTACCACACTTTGGCAAGCAGTGCCCTAACCCCACCGCCTGCCTCACTTCAGAATAATCTGAGCGTCGAAAGGTTAACTGAGATGCTCAGATGCCCGTCAGCCAGATGGCTCCAGGGGGCCTCTGAACTATACTGGTGCGTCCTAATTTGAAAACCAGGGCAGCTGCAGATATCAAAACTGTCTTCTCTGGGTGAAAGAAAGAATGATCAAATGTTTACTTCAGGATCACCCCTTGTTCTCCACAGGGCCACGTCTACATGGGTGAAACTGCCTCCTGGGCCACAAGGAAGGAATTCTCACCAGCAGGAAGGAGGAATTTGAAAGGTCTCTTTTCATGAAATCACAGTTAACCTTAAACAGAATAAACCATTAAAAGCATAACAGAAGGGATCAGGTCCCCCTGTCACGTAAAAAGTTAATGGAAAAAGAAACCGTCTTCATGTGGATGCTTCTCCCAGGGCCCCCAGCAGTCCAGACTGTATGGTCACCCCACTGACACTTTATGGACAAGCTTTTAAAGAAAGGCACACCCCTCCTGCTTGTAAAAACCCGCATTTTCACTTCCAAATTAGTTAACTGGGCATCAGGTTACAAGGTTTGCTCTCAGCTTTAAAGAGGAAGCATTCTTTATACATTTTTTAAATGAAGTCTGAAATAAACACCAGGAAAGGGAATCATGGCCCTCTTTCTAGGAGTTGCCTCAGTGTGCAAGCTTTTGCTCCGCTTATCACTTATTCAAATTTACTTTCGTGGCTCCTGGTTTACCCATTTTCTTTCAAATGTGGGGAGGTAAAGACTAAAAAGCACTCAGTCATTTTCCTGGGACCCAGCTTGTGGGTGGGGCAGTGGGTGTCTCATCAAGGGGTTACCTCTCTTTTCAACAGAAAATCCTGTTTCTGTTTAAAATGTAATCAAGTTCAGTGGACAATTCAGTTCTATGGGGTTACAATTTTTACAAACCAGATACTTAAAAGTTAATTGTTAGTTTACAAATCTAATCCCCCCTCCGCGCCCCCAAGCATGATGAGCTTCTAAAGGCATATTTACAAATTTCTCTTTATGATCAATTTATCTCCAAAGATAAATGCCTGCTCACAGCACCGTGTGTGTGGGTTCAGAGAACAGGACAGCCTGCAAGCTAGACTTTCAAGGATGCGAAGGGTGACCTCAGCAAGTTGGACTTCAAATGACAAAAACACGGATTTTCAGAGCTGCACATCTGAACACATAGCGTCTGCTGCCGCGGAGTGTGGGAAATGCGCGCCCTCATTTAACACGAGATGCTGAAAAGTCAAGAGTCACAAAGTCTTCGCAGGGTTTGAACTGCCCAGGGAATCTCAACCGTCCTAGATGCTCAGGAAACCAGCCTCGCTCATTCTTCTTCAAGAAAGCCTGGGCTCTACCTTCACATTTTCGTGCTCCCTGGTTAACCTCAGAGCACTAGCAGTGCCTGGCGAATCCAGCCCTCAGGGAGACTTTGCCTTTTGGTAATGTTCTCCAGAAGGTGTCTGACAGCCGCGTTTGGCTCTCATTAAGGAAGCTAATACCTAAACTGCCAGAATATTTCTTTGGAGATCTTGATCACAGCATTCCAACTGTGGAAAGGTTTGTATTCAGAGAAGGGTATAAGGAAAGGCTTCCTAAGGTTCCCCCAGCCCCTTACCTCATTGTCATGCGGCGGCAGCTGGTGTAATAGCTGCTTGATGCGCAGCTTCTCCCCAGGACTGTTGACATAAGGAACCTTCTCTTCGGGGAGACAGCTGTAGTACTGGTGAACCTGCGGGTGAAAAGCGCACAGGTGATCTGCCCGTTCCACTGTCTGAGATGAGTCCCACAGCAGGACACAGGCTACTTCCCGCTGTCCCACCCTGCGAGGAACACAACGGCATGCGTTTCTCACTGCCGGCAGAGAACTCCTTCTTCAGGAGAGAGCCCAGCAAATCTCCCATCTCTTGGGGGCTTTCCCTCTCTCTCCAAGGGAAAAAGAAAAGCCAGCGAACGCTCCTGGGAGAAGAGAAATCGGCAACCATGCGGGCGAACCCGGAGGCGAGGGCTTTCTCCGGCTCCGGCCCCGGAGCTGACTTTACCATTTTCCCTGCTCGTCTCCAGCGTGTAACAGGCCTCCTGAGCCAGTGGGATATGTCAGTGCCTGCCCTGGCAGCGCTGGAGTCAGAGCCCGTTTCTGGCACTCACATCCCATCCCTCCGCCGCCTCCTACATGCAAAGCCCTCCAGGCCCTGAGCCCTTTGTGAGGACAGGCAGCAGCTCCCATCTGTCAAAACGTCTCTGAATCTGGGATACAGAGTGTATAATAAAAAATCATCAGTAATAAGAGTATTTCTGTCCATCCTGCTGATGACAGGGCAGATTTGTGCACTTTCTAAGCCAGGTTAACCCTAACGATGACTTTGGGAAGCACCAAACACCTATTTGTGTCTGAGAAAAGAAAACATTCTGCCACCCAGCTGCACACAAAACTAGGAAAAGGAAAAACTGATCCAAACCGGCCGCATCCTATTATATAGGAGAGACAAAAACAAACAAACAAACAAACAACCACGCACACTCAGATGACATCATGGAAAATACTTTGCAGCTCTCTCTTAGCGGCATCATGACCAGCTCTTGAGAAACAAGGCATTCATTCAATAACAGAGAATAAAGACACTTCGGGCTCGAAGTTCATCACGCTCGTCACAGTCCACAAACATGGCCAAACTCCCGAGTTTAGGGAGTCTTGGATATGCACACCCTTTTGGGAATGCTGGGACGAAGAGTTAAGACAGCTCTGTCTACTCTGATCTCCAGAAAGGAAGTCGTAAGCAGTAGAAGAGAGGGGAGGAAAGGCTTTGCAATGACAAGGCCTTAAAAAATGTGAAAGCCAATTTTATTTTCCTAGCAAATAATCACAACCATTCACCATCATGTGCATATCATCCTCTTAATCAAATCCCAAAGGCAACCATAAACAGACTTCTAGTCCTAGACCAGCTGGCTTGGGGAGGCTGGGCCTCTGCAAGGCTCCCTGCAGGCACCTGGCGGGGAGCCACGTCCTGGGAGGGGGAGGCCGGCTCCAGGTTCTGTGCCGCCCACAGGTTCCCGGCACTCTCCAGAGAAGAAATAAAAGGCCAGATGACGAGTTCGTTTGGAATTAGAAGCTGGTGCTGAGCCCCTCAGAGAGCAGCACCATATGGCTCCTCAGGTAAGTGCCAGGTATGAAAAGCAGACCCTGTCTCCGTGTCTTGGAGAAGGGCTTTGCCTCCCAAGCCAAATAATTGATGGTAGAAAGGCCTTGTTGCAACCTCAGTTGGTGGTTCTCACAACACCCATGATCGCTACGGAACGGTAGGGACAAACGTGAGCATGGAGTGAATTGCTGTGGGTACTCGCTAGTGAACTAATTTGAGTTGTACCCCCTCAGTATTCACACAACCCCCTCTTCACAGCCCAGAACAAAGTCATCCCCGAGAGCCCTTCTGATTGAGCGCCTGAGCCAGGCCCTCTCTGTTACTGTCCACAGCTGGCCTGGGTTGGAGTCTTCCCTGCACCGTCTACATCATGGCCAGGGAGACCCACACCCTAGCCCGGCTCAACCATGCTCTATGCCTGTGTCCTTAGCAAGTTACCGGTACATTAACCACTCAGAAGCCTCATTGGAAGATTGGGGCAATGCAGTGAGAGCGTAGGCAGAGCATTTGTCCCCGAATAACCACACATGACATGAATGTACAGCAATCAGTATGTTATCTAGCCTGGCATACTCCACATGGAACAATCCAGAGGCTTCCTGGACTTCCTTCCATTTGAAAATGTAGGGCAACACTGTCAGCTTGTAGAGTTAGATCAAACCCCGCCCCTCCCCACTCATCTCAGTCTAAGCAAGAAGGTGGCAAGGAATAAAATGCTACTTGAACTAGTTTGATTTCAGAGAGAAAATGGAAAATTATTATAAAGGTGTGATGTTTTCTTCAGAAACTCAGCAGTTCCCTTGGGCCTCACTAGGAAATGGAACCTGCCACTGAAAGGTGATCGGTCAGGTACGCTCATCTCTCTAAGCCAGTGTCCTCTGTTCATCTCTCTCTGCATATTTGCTTCTTACTTTCTCACACCTTAAGGTTTCCCATAAAACTTGAGTTTATGCAACATCGGTTGGTTCCTAGACTGACTAGCTTTGCTCAAACCCAAATCTCCCAGAGAAAGACCCTGACTGACCATCTTGGGCAAGGTCCACACCTGGAAAGCAGTCCCACACACCTGGTGCCGGAGGGCAAAGGAGTTCCCAACATGCAGTGACAGAGCACGCCAGGGGTTCTTGGGAGGTAAATAAATATCTTGGTATGCTGTGTGCCATCCTCAAGATTTCGAATTCTTTTTTTAACTATTTGATTTTTTAATTACAGTTTATATTCAATATTATTTTGTATTAGTTTCAGGTGTATAGCATAGAGATTAGGCAATCTTATACTTTAAAAAGTGTTCCCCTGATAGTTCTAGTATCCACCTGGCATCATACATAGTTATTACAATATTATTGACTATATTCCCTGAGCTGTCATCTACATCTCGGTGACTATTGTGTAACTACCAATTTGAATTTCTTAATCCCTTCACCTTTTTCACCCAGCCCCTATCCCTGATACCCCTGCCTTCGGTCAACCATCAGTCTGTTCTTTATATTTATGAGTCTGTTTCTCCTTTGTTTATTCATTTATTTTGTTCTTTAGATTCCACATGTAAGTGAAATCATATGGTATTTGTCTTTCTCTGACTGACTTATTTCACTTAGGGTAATGCCTTCTAGGTCAATCCATGTTTGTCATAAATGATAAGATTTTTTTCTTATTTATGGCTGAGTATCCACTATATATATATATATTTCACCACTTTTTTTATTATCTTTATTGTCCATATTATTACAGTTGTTCCTCTTTTTTCCCCTGGTTCCCACCTCACCCTTTGTCCTTACCCGCCCCCCCCCCGCCCCCGGTTTTCCTCCTCCATAGGTGTACGATTATTGTCCATTCTCTTCCCGAACCCCCAACACCCTTTACCCACGAAAATTGTCAGTCCACTCCCTTTCTATGCCTCTGATTCTATTCTATTCACCAGTTTATTCTGTTCATCAGATTTTTTATTCACTTGATTTTTAGATTCACTTGTTGATAGATATGTATTTGTTGTTCATAATTTTTATCTTTACTTTTTCTTCATCTTCTTCTCAAAGGATACCTTTCAGCATTTCATATAATACTG